>JAMLFT010004346.1:0-13967 GCA_026544285.1 Pachyrhizus erosus | reverse complement strand
TTTATTTTTCTAATAATGTATGTAATAATCTAGTTTAATTTTTAAATTCAAAATTTAAATCGATAATTTTCTTAAAACAATTAAATTGTAATCGCATTACAATTTTGAAAATCAAAACAATCATATGCCTTCTAATTATATAATATTGCATCCTCATGCTTCACGCGGGACACGAGCACGTACCACTACCAATATAACGTGAGTTCATCCTTCCACTTCATATCTTATCTTTTCTCACAAACAAACATCTTTCGAAAAGGCCAAAGAAGAAAGAGAAATGCTACTTCGTCCTACTCTATTTTTTTAGCTGAAAAATTGGCCGACCAAGTTAAAAACTGACACCTGTTATAAGCCATTCAATTATAGAATGTTAATTATTTTTTATTTTTTGAATAATTGAGGAAGTTTTCTTATATAATTGACCAACTGTCCATTCTATAATCATTAAGCCATTCTATAAGTTGATGCTAAAACTCAACTCTTTCTTGTTACATATAAATAAGTATAATGACAATTTTATTCTTAGTAAACATTGACACTATATCCTTATCATTTTTTAAAGGTGCATATTTATCATCAATAGTTTGAAACTGCATGATAAAAGGATGACTAGGAGGCAAACCTAAATCTTCTGCAAATATTTTTATATCATATATTGCACAAAAAAGACCAAACTTATTAGGATCCTAGTTGTGAATTTCACACGGTTAACCTTTCGATTCTAGAAAATGCACCAAAAAATCAACATTCCCAACATCTGGACCTAAATATGATAACTGATCATCTATTGTGTTTCTTGCATACCAACAACAACAAAAATCAATAAAAAAAAAAGTGACACTTAACATATTGGTCACAACTTTAGAGACAAGTGGTCCCAAATACTAGTCATAAGTGAAATAGTGGTCTCAACTAAAATAGTGGTCCCAAAATTATATTCAAAAATCATAAACTCAACAACGATGGTTCCCCGCCAAAGTCGCACTCAAACAACAGTTAAGTTAAAATAAAAAAACCCATACTTTCAAAATTTGTCTTTGAAGAATCACAACACCAACAATAATGTCAAAATCAGAAATCCTAGCTTTAAAGACAAGGGAGACGATCTTGATGACAGAGACAAGAGAGACAACAAAGCAAGGGACACGAAGAAGATGACAGAGACAACGGAGTGATAGAAACGATGACCAAGAGGGAAACGACGAACATGAAGGAAATAAGGGAAATGAGATGTTAGGTCACCAAGGCAATTTTGGAATTTAAGAAAGGGAGATGACGTTGACAATGTAGACAAGGGAGATGACGTAGCAAGGGACACAAAGAAGACAACGAATCAGGGGCACAAAGAGGACGACGAAGCAAGGGAAACAAAGAAGGCAACAGAGACAACAGAGTGATAGAAATGATGATTATGAGGGAAATGACAAACATGAAGAAAACAAGGAAGATAAGGGGTTAAGTCACAAAGACAGTTTTGGAATTTCAGAAAGAGAAGGGACACTAACGATAGAGACAAGAGAGACGACGAAGTAAGGAACACAAAGAAGATGATGGAGAAACAATCACTGTGTGGGAAATGGAAGACAAGAAGTAAATGAGGGAGATGAGAGGTTAGGTCACAAAGGTAGTTTTGGAAATTCAAAAAAATGTAACACCATTAGTAACATTTGTACATTAGGGGAGACCATTGTAGGAACATTTTAAGTAAGAGGTGTGAGTGTAATAAGTGTTATCTTGAAGGGATGCAAATGTAATTTGCTCTAAATCTAATTGTTCTTATTATCCCTTTATATAATTTGATAACCTTTTGTTGTTGCCAAGTAGTGCATAAGCATTGACAGTCTTGGCTTTTTCTTCAATGGGAGCAATTAATGCTCGTTCCATTTATTGCAAGAAACTATTTAACAAGAAAAAGACACAAAAATATTCATGAAATTTGCCAAGTGTGGGTACAAGAAAAAGATATGGGATAATGTTGGTGATGTGGTAAATGATGTTGGGGTGTCCTATGGACTTTTTCAAAGGGGTGTTATAAAAAAAATTACATATAACTATCTTATTGTACTTTTTAATATTATAACAAGTTAATGAGTTGTTAACATTTCTATTACATAATTTATTATTGTTATTTGATAACAAATACAAAAATTTTAATTTTTTAAAGGATTATAACGAAAAAAAAAGAAAACTTTAAAGGATAAAAATAAAAGACACCAAATTTTATAGTGACCAAAATACTATTTAAACTTTTTAAAATTATATATTTTTACAATTTTGTATAATTTAATTAAAATTACAATTTTGTTTTATAATTTTCATAATTCATAAAAAATAAATTAAAATTTATTTTTTAAAAAATTAGATATAATTTTAGTGAAACAATAATTTTTTTGTTTAAACTAAATTTGTATTACATCTTATCTTTTCATATCTTAACTAACAAATGCATCTTAAACTCAATATAAATGTACATTTTAATAATCTGACATCAATGGAGAAAACGCATGGCTATGGTAAAATGGATAGACATTGATTTTGATGTGGCTCATTGAAAATAAGCAGTGTTTATATCTTGTAAACATCTTTCATGCGTTGTATTTGATTAATCTTCCTTGTGCAATTGAGAATGAAACATAGAATAATATAAATACATACATAATAACTGGAATAATCATAACTTTATTTTATTGAAACATTAACAAAACTAAAGTTGGAAATATTTTTAAATTTATGAAAGGAATTATAATTATTTTATAAATTATCTTTATCTTATTTTCTTAAAGATCATGTGAGAGAAAGGACATGGATAGGAGGGTGGGGATAATAGAGAAGAGTGTCCATTGTCCAATTAATCAAAACGGTAATAAATTTTGTAAAAGAAAGAAATTCATAAAGAAAACATCATTTTTCTAAAATTTGTATAACATTTCAACTTTTTAAATACTAAAAACAAATGACCAAATCATGTCCTATGAGTTCGAGTCAGAAAATAGATTATTAAAACAAAACAAAAAGTATTGTGAGTAGTATTTAACACAGTCACAAAATGATGGTGATTTCCTATAGGGTGGCGTATGAACTTTGTCATGGTTTCCATACAATCACAATGCTATAGAAACATAGTTTTTAATGATTCGGACGATAATTCGAAGCATTCTATTAGGAGGAAATATCATTTCTCAAGAAGAAAACAAGTAAATAAAAAGAAGAAAACCCATGGAAGAGTTAAAATAGTAAAAAAAAAACCGAAGAATGGTGAATATTAGAAACATTTTTTACTTTAGAAAAATAAAAGTTGGAAATATAAAACATAAAATATAAAAACAAAAATAAAAGATATACCACTAAGAAATAAGATAGCGCAAAATAAAATATATAAATTAAATTATAAAGTAAATAGTAATAATTTTGTAGCAAATTAATATTTATTTTTATTTTTGAGAAACATGGAAACCCCTGTTTTAAAATATTTTATGTCATTGTAATAGTTAATTTTTTCAAAAAGGACACAATAATATCAACATGCAAATATTCAATTTCAAGTATTAGGAATTTTAAAAATAAACTAAAGGAGAATGAGAGAGGATGAAATATTATCATATAGAAAGATGATAAAAACACATAAAAAAATGAAACTATAAAACAAAAAGAAAATAAATTAAACAATAAAAAAAGAGATATACTACAACAAGATGACCGAAATAAAATAACATAAAAATATTAGAATTCATAATTTTTAGACTTTTCAATTATTTTTAATATTTCTATCTGTAATGTAATCAAAAGTAAAAGAGATGGTGCAACATAGAAACAAACTATTATAACTGTTATTCATTGAATAAGTTATTTATAATATAGTTTTTTCTTTTAGAAAAGGAACATTTGAATGTTGAAATTATGAATATCTCTATTTAGAATCATGATCATTAAAAGATCGATATATAATTTTGATTACTTTTAACTATATGTATAATTAATAGTTTAATTATGTATTTTAAAATAATTTGATTTTCATACACTAAATTATCAATAATAAAGCATGACTGCTATGTATATGCGTGTGGGTGTGTTTTTGTGTCAAAAAATCAATATAAATCGTGCAATATTTTTTTATTTAAATTTAATATAAATATAAATCAAAATATATATTAGTATTATCAATTAATTTGAACTAAAATATATATTTATATTATTAATGACTATTGAATTCTTTAAAACAATGCTAGTCATAATTCCCATAATTATGAAGTTTTGTTAATTACTTCCATCATTTCAAAGTAATAATTTTTTTAAAATAGTAGTTTTTTTTCTAATTATTAAGCTAATTTTTTTTTCAAAATATTCATTGATATAATTAAGAAAATCAATTAATATTTACATTAAAAAAGGATATCAATAATAAAAGTAAGTTAATAGATAATAAAATGTATTTATTATTGGTATATAGTAAGATAATTTATAATAAAAATAATTAAAGAATTAAAAATATTTTTATTTAAATTTATATCAACTAAATATTTTTTAATCAATGTATCATAATCTTAATTTTTTTTTAAATGGAGTGAGTAAAAAATATTTTTGTTAACAAGAAAGTAATCAATATGATGCTACTAGTAATACATGACTTTACATCTACATGACAAACATATTGTAAATTTAAACAAAAATAAGTGGGCATATTATACTGATAAATATGCACAAATAATCGCATTCCACATTTGTCATCTTGATGTCTTGAAGTGATTTGTCGTTTGGTTCCATAATTTCAAAAGATATATTAGCTGTATTTTTTGGCAACTGATTGTATAAAAACATTTAATAATAATAGCAGTAGTATTAAATTAACATCAACAACAAAATTTTAGGAAAATAAACTAATGATAAGCATTTGTTATTCAGCGTACCAAAGTTATGGCAATCTCAATAAAAAAATAATAATTCTGATATCTCTTATATAGTATAAATTAAAATAAAAAACTATAAGAAAAACTTATATGTAAATTTATAATTTTACAGGAATTAAAACAGTTCTCTCAAAGATTAAAATGAAACCAAAAATACTTACAAAGATTAAAAAATAATGATATATTATAGAGAACAAAAAATAATTAAACTTAAAAATTAAAAGATAAATTTTTTAAACATAATTAATACACTCCACTTTAAGTTTAATTTTATACAATTAATATTATTAAAAATTATGTTTACAGCTACCTTCCAATCATATGCTACAATTAACATATAACTTTTGTAATTACAAATTAAGCTAATTGATTTTTTTTGTCTAAAGTTTCATAATTTTTTTCTACAATTAACGAACATTGCAAATTTTGTCTCCACATAAAAAAATGTAACAAATATTTTGTGACAATTTTTTCTTCAAATTGTCATAATAAGACAATTTTGTTTTGAATTTTTTTTAATGTGGGGGTCAGTTAAATTTGTAATATTTTATAAATTGGGTTACCAAATTCTGGAAAAAACTTTGAAGACAAAATTCGTAACACCACGAAACTTTAGACACAAAAGGTGTAATTAAGTATAAAAAATATTATTATAATTATTAGATATCTTCTAGATAAACAAGAAAATAATAATAGACTAATAATTAGTAACTTAATTACATTGGTCAATTTTTTTTAAAGACAGACTCTGAATATTATTAAAGCATGCGAATGGCCAGATCAAAACACAGGCTGTTTTGGGATAATGACAGAAAGAAAATATAAAAAAAAGCAAAAGTAAAAAGACCAGCAAATACTGACTTAAAATAAAAGACCTCTAAGAAAGCTATTTTAATAAAAAAAATATTTTTAATATAATGTAACAGTGAATATCAATGTTTCCATTTTTTTTTAACATTTACATAATGAATGACAACGGTTCATTTTTTTACATTGTAAAACTTTTAGTCATAATGTTTCCATTTTTTTAATGTTTGCACAATGAATGACAACAGTTCAATTTTTTTTAATATTGTAAAACTTTTAACCATCGTAATGGTAAAATTTTTGCATAGCAATATGTATATATAAATACGACCAACTTAAAAAAAATTATTTTGTATTTGTACAAAAGTAATTTGTAAAATAATAGTATAAATAAATATTTTTATTTAAAATTTTAATAATTATTTTATAATAAGATAATTATAACTTAATAAATAAAGTATTGATAAAATATAAGAATGTAAATTTTTTTAAGAGATTAATTTAATCACCTAAAAAATATGTTGGACTGAGGAAATTGAAAGTACTTATTAGATATTTATATTAAAAAAATAAAAAAAATGTACAAATAGATTTTATTTAAGTTTTGTTTGTTAAATGAAAAATAGGGAGGAGTGGGAGAGATAAAAATAAGTTATGAGAGACATAATTTTTTTATTTTATTTTATCTTTTCTCTATTTCTTTTAAATTAAATATTTTTATTATTTATTTATTTATTTTTACTCATCTATTTTATTTTTATTTATCCTATTTTTCTTCTTTATTTTAAACAAGACATTAAGTACTAACAAAATTTTTGGTCAAAGTGATTTTAGATTCGATTCTCTTAAACAATGTCTCGTTTAAATATTTTGGATAAAAAAATATGATTTAGAAGGAAGTTCTCATAAAAAATAATCAATTAAATTTTTTGATAAAAATTAATCATCAATAAAGTCAATAACTACTTCAAATCAATAAAATAATTATAAAAAAAATAAGAACATGACATTAAACACTCAAAAGATAGATGTTCCATTTGAAATGCTTTAAATACACCAAGAGAAACATGCCACATTGTATAAAAGCAAGAAACTCTATGCAAGTCCCGTGCTCCAAGGCATGTCTTGTCTCCCATTGGTACCCCACGTTGAATAGCACTTAACTTTTAAGTAGTATGGTTTCGTTTAATCTGATAGTGCAGATGATGACGCACCAACCACCAAGCCTCCCATCAAACACACCAAAAGTGTCTTTGGTGGCGGGGAAATGATAAGGTATGGAATGATGTTATGCTTCATCCTCAAACCTCCATTACATTGGCTCGTGAAAGCCTCTGTAACCGGCAACAAGCTCGGAAAATTAACAATCCAATGACACTGCATTCTGTGCCAACAGGATCTCCTGCAGTATGGGAGAAACATTGACGAAGGCTACTTCAAGTGCAACAGAAATTTTTGATGCTCAAAGTCATTATGGTTTTTGTATGTGTATTCGTGATTTTAGAGGACATTTTGTTACCGCCAAGATTGTTTTACACTTAGGAACTACTCGTGCATGAAGCAGAAGCGGCTGCATTATTGGAAGCTCTCTCTTAGATACTTCAACTTCACATGCAGCACGTTACTATAGAGCTTGATTGCAAATATGTTGTTGATTGCTTAGTACAGAAATAGTTCTAATTTTTCTGAATTTTGAACTATTATTCTTAATTGTAAACAACTACTTCCTTCCCTTTCAAAGGTTATACAGTGTGTTTCTTTAGGCGACAAATCAATCAAATTGTTCATTATGTAGCACGAGCATCATTTTTTATAGCGCGAGCATCATTTTTTATTAGTTGCTAAGTCTTTGATTATGTCCCACCCTCTCCCATGCTGGCATGGTTTCTGTTGGTGACTGAAAGCTTTTTGAGAGTGTCTCTGTGGGCCTTTAGACCTCCATTGGGTTTGTCTTGCTCGTTGTCTGCCTCATAGATCTGACATTTGCTTACCAGAGTGGAAAAATCTATAATCTGAAGGTAGCATACTGCCTGCTTAATTTTTGGCCATAAATCGTCTGTACATCTTCTGCTCTGAAGTATGGCAAAAATTTCAACAATTCATCAAATTTGACAACGTACTCTCCCACTATCATGTTTCCTTGCTTTAACTCTAGACACTCTCTAGCCTTGCATTGGTGAAAATCAATAGGGAAATACTTATCAAGGAACTTCTATTTAAATGCCTCCCATGGAATGATGTCACCTATCCTGGGTAGGGCGGGTTTGGTGATGCACCACCAATTCTCTACTTCTCTAATGAATATGAAGGTGGCAAAATTCACTTTATGCTCTTCCATACAAGCAATTGCACCAAAGATCTTCTCTATCTCGGATAACCAGTTTTGAGCTCCCTCTAGGTCGAAAGAGCTGCTAAATCTTATAGAGTCATTCCTCCTACAGGTCATCAACCTGTGGTATTCCGCTGGTTCTTCCTCTCAATCCTGTACCATTTTTTCTAGAACTTGAGTCATCCGTTCCAAAAGTCTTTGTGTATTGTTGTTAACTGGTCTTCCAACCATTACTGCTTGAAATCATTATCAGTAGCTCACGTCATCTTGGAGGTCATAATAAATTTCTATTTACACTGTCTTACAATAAACTCACCATCATTCCTATCAAACAATTTTTCTTCCAACACTACTATCTAGAACATATAATGTTAGATCCAAACAATTTGTTCACGTGATCATCACTTGTGATCCATGTGCCATCAAACAATCTATCTCGCACTACCATTTCGATAGTGCATGATTTAAACAATTTCACACTTCATATACACATGGTTGGGTCCACACCACAATCTTAGTAGGACAAACCGCTATGATACCAACGAATTATAACACCCCTTTCTATTATTTCAAAAAAAATAATTTGAAAATATCCTTAAATAAAAACCTCTTCATTGAAAGGGTAAAACTTAATTTTCTTAGTTAAGGAATCCAAATAATTTTGATCCTAAAGTCTTTCAAAGCAATTGCTTATAATATTAGTAAAAATCTTCCCAATTCATTTTCATTATTTTTCTCAACTGAAATTCTAATGTAGGCATCCACCTTTGATAAGCGCAAACTGAATGGAAAGCAAAAATAGTAATCATGCATCACTAAGGAAATTATTGAATAATTATTACATTAAATAAATTAGTTTGATTATCCAATCAAAATACAAAGTTATCCAAGGTTATATATGTGTGTGTGTGTGTATATATATAGATAGATAGATAGATAGATAGATAGATAGATATCAAAGATATTGCTTAAATGAATCCCATAAAACTAAAATACATGCATAACATATAAGTAAAATAAAATAACATGCATTAAGTTACAAAATCTTCAGTCATTCAAAGTTGCTACCCAATGGGTATCCACTAACTCCTCTTTAGCTATAAGTCACCTTTGGAAGTGAGGACCCACCCCTATCACTCTGCTAGGAGTCGTATCCAACCTCTTGAAATCAATAGGTTGGCTTCCGTTATCAACATCTGAAAAGTGAAGGTTATAGGAGTGAACCATCCATCCTCAAGCATACACAGATATGAAATAAAACATCTATTATCGCATATTCTCTTCTCATCGCTTCGTGCCTACCTAATATTTACTAATCACATTTAGGGCCCCTCGATGCCTCCAATTTCTCTATCTCCAAAAAGACTTACACGATATGTGTCATTTTGTCCAAGATTTGCTTTCTAGGTGACGATCGAGAATACATACCTTGTCTGGTACATCAAATTAGGATACTCCCAATCGAATCATGATAATGTTCCACATAGTTTTGTCATATCTTTTGCCAACTACCTCCCACACCTCTACGACCGAGTCCCTATTTCAAGTACTGACACAATTTGCACGTAGCAGATGAGGCTTACCCTCATTGTTTTAACAACAATTCAAGCTCTCAAATAGTCCTTTTATAAAAATCAAATTCTTGCCTATTTTCAAAGTCCAAGTTTTTTTGGCAAGGCACAACACGTGGGAACCCATCATTCATCTTGGAACTCATCACCATCAAGATCCTTGCACTTTTTTCTCTATTATATCCTTCCTAAAAAAGACTCTATCTCTTAAAGACATCCAACCATGCTCTTTCATCATAACATATCTCAAACATACAATTTCCTATCTTCTAATAATAGAGGCAAAACATTTCATCCTAACAATTTCCACATCATATCCCTTTCTTAACTAACAAGAATAAATATCCATAATTAAGAAAAATAATAAGTAGTAAAAGAATTTGAGAACCAAGATACAAATGTTAATTGCTTCTTATTATCCATGACAATTTATTAATAGCATCGTTCCTAATTTTGCTAATAATATTTATTACATTGATGACGATTCATTTCTATTGCGAATTATTTGTTTGGTTATTTAAATTTTAGTATATATGTACTTATTTGATTTATGGAGTTATTGTTAATTCAAGGAATTTTAATTCCTACAATTATTACACTCTAAATTTTATGTTCTAGGTTTATTATCATTAATCCCTAGTAACATTATAGATATAAGGTTTATTTATATAAACGTAATTATCAATTTATTAAGTTATTATTAACCTTTTATGGTTACTTACTTATTTATATTGATCTTTATACATACATTTGATTATTTAAGGTAATCGTTATTTATTTACGTAGTTACCCTTGTATTTATCATATGCTTATTCCCTTTCTCTCTCTCTCTCTCTCTAATTCTTACTCTCTCTCTCTTTCTCTCTCTAGTTCTTTCTCTCTTTCTCTCTCTCTTTCTCTAGTTCCTACTCTCTCTCTCTCTCTTTCTTTCTCTAGTTCCTTCTCTCTCTCTCTCCTCTTTTTTTTTTTGTAATGCCCCTTTATATTTATTTTATTTTAAGGAAATTTGTCTAGGTATTTTAATTTTGAATAAAATTTTAAAAACTAGACTTGCCAAGGGTTACAATTTGAAAAAAAGTATAACTATCACCATCACATTCGAGTAACTTAATATTAATTATAAAATTAATCCAACACAACAAGATCATACCAAACTATAAATATTATATTCTCCACAAAGTAGCTAACTAGTACATTATATAGAAGTAAAAGTCTAAGATGGACAAAAACATTATTTTTCTTCAAAAATTCCTATCCAAAACATTCTAAAGGATCTTCTTTTTTTAAGGATTTCTCTCCTCTGCCTTGACCAATTGTTAGAACTAAACCCATAGATGAGTTTTTGCATCGATGGGTTTGAGTGTGTCGATGAGCTACAAGAAAATCTAGAGGAACTCTTGTGTATCTAGGTGGTGGCGTCTGGGATAGGACTGTTGGGATATCTATGTGATGAAATTGCCATGGGACTATGATGTTTGAAGGTCTAAATGTAAATCTGACATAACCCATGAAAGTAGCATCATTACTAGTCAAACCATGCATCCATCGACCTTCCAAGGGTATTATCGTCAAGTGGAATAAGGGTTGAAACTAGTCCACCATCTATATCTGAAATGTGGAGATTATAGGAATGAGTCATCTATCCTTAAGTAAACACATACAAGTATAGATAATCTTTTACTATCCTAGACTCTCACCTCACCATAACATGCCTATTTAGAGATTCTATACGTTTAGGGCCCTTTGTAGCCTCTAATACTACTAGCTTCGAGAGGACTTACACGAGCATGTCAATCCAAGTTTTCATTTTGAATTGATGATCGGGAGTACATATCCTACCTGATACTGAGTCTAGGATATTCTCAACTGAATCTTCGTAATATTCCTTTTTGTCGGGGACGTTAAGTCGATTCCTTGACACCCTCTTTACTCTAAGAGGTTCACAGCTTGGCACCTTATCTACCCGCAAGGACTCACTAGAGTCTGCATACATTCCTCAGGTACCTTCTGTTGTCAACCCATATAGTTTTCATTCTTATTTCTCACACGTTAGGGATTCTGACCCATTTCACTCTCCTCTTCTCCAATTATCAAACTTTCTCAATACTTTTCAACTTAACAACAAAATTTTGTATTGTACCCTTTCTTGGTACGAATTTCTATTTCAACAGTAGAGTTTTGCAATAACTCTATTTCATTCTTACTTTCAACACAAGTTCCACTTAACTTGTTTGGGTAATTTCTTAGTTCATCTTTTATCTTAAAGTTGGTTGTAAATTTTATTGTCTTCTTGGAACAGTTTCATCCACATACAGATTTCTCTACGATCAGTAAAGAAGATAAATCATTATCATATAATATAGGAATATTAAAATTAAAATTAAACAAATCTAAACAATGTATCAAAATCACAATTCAAGATAATAAGAAAAAGGTACAATGGTCTTTTTCAGTAACCTTTTACTATTATTTATTTCTTTATTTTTTCATCTCATATTTCTTCATATTCATATCTTGTTCCTTCCTATTTAACTAATTATTGTTAGAATTTAATTAAGAAAATTATTCATATGTTAAGATTAATCAAAATGAACAATACAGGGCAAAACTATCTTTTTTAAAAAACTATTATTATTAATGTTACTTAGTTAAATTATTAAAGAAGGAAAGGTACAACTTCCTTTAAAAAATATACAACTATTTTAGAAAAAATATACAACTGTCTTTGAAAAAAGTATACAACTTCCTTTGAAATAAAGTATATAACTATCTTTGAAAAGTATACAACTTCCTTAGAAAAAGTATACAACTGTCTTTGAAAAAGTATACAACTTTATTTGAAAAAGTGTACAACTTCCTTTGAAATAAAGTATACAATTGTCTTTGAAAAAGTATACAACTTCCTTTGAAATAAAGAATACCACTGTCTTTGAAAAGTATATAACTTCCTTAGAAAAAGTATACAATTGTCTTTGAAAAAGTAAATAACTTCCTTAGAAGAAGTATACAACTGTCTTTGAAAAAGTATACAACTTATTTTCCTTCTCATTCTCTCTCACCCTCTCCCTTACTCAATTTTCTTCTTTTCTTCCCGTCCCCCATTCTTCCTAATCACTTCTCCTTTCTCAAAAGCTATACAACTAACAGAAAGGGGATTTTAACAAAACAAATTTTTGAATTCATTTTTGACTTTGGATTTAACTTAATTCTAATAAATTTTCATTTTAACTTGTTTGGTTCCCTTCAATCATAACCCAGAAAGAACCCAAACATCAAAATTCAACTAGAACCAGAGAAAAGACAAGTTTGATAACTATGGTGGCAAAGGGAAATTGAAATTTTGAATTCACACGTTTCATGATGTTTTTGTTTAATTAAGAGTATGGAAATGAACTAGGTAACTTCAGGAATGAAACCGTAAAGAAAAATTGAAGAACAAATGACTCCTCCTATCTTAAAACATTTTTCCAGCAAGGTTTTTGAGAACTCCGACGAAACTCCGGCTACCAATCAAAAATACAATTTCTTGATCTTTCTTTCTAATTTCTTGAGCATAAATGAAGCTGGGGCTATTTCGAATATATTTGGGTGGAAATAAATGAAGAAAACTGGTATTCGAGGAGAATTGGGTGCCCGAATTTTTTTTTTCTGCATTTTGTTCGTCTTCATTTTATAAAGCCCCTTGCCGCCCTTACTGTGAATATTTTTATTCCTAGGTTATGGGTGAGTCATTTGGTGCAACTCGTAGGGTGGAAAAATTTAGGACGATGCCGCAAGAGGAATGGTGCTCGAGGTTGAAGCTAAGTGAGCAGCATCTATGGCGGCAATGCATTTTTATGTTAGCTTATGTATTTTTTATTTGCATAAGTTTTCAGCAATGGACCTGGTAGTCAAATGGTAATTCCTGCTTCCAGTTTCCACTATCCGCCCCAATGTCATGTGCTTCGAATCCGTCTCCCAACGTTTTTCCTATTATTTCAGATTTTTCCAAAACACAACGCTTAACATTTTTCGTGTTTTGTTTTAATAACGTTGATGGGCTTTAACCCAGTTGGTCTAGAGCTTCCCTCTCCTACCTACAAGCGTTGGGTTCGAACCCAGCCTACATTTTTTCTAAATTTCTTTTCCTTTTCTCTTTTCTATTTTTTTTTGTTTTATATTTAAAAATTATTATTTCTGATTTCTGATTCTTCCTAAAAATCCTATAAATCAGTTTATATTTTTCTTCTCATGTTTATATATTTTTTCTCACTAAAATATTTATAATTCTATTTATTTTGAGATTTATATTTATTTAAAAATCCTAATTTCTTACTTCCAAAATTCAGATTATTTTGTCTTTCTTATTTCTACTTT
>JAMLFT010004345.1:0-19783 GCA_026544285.1 Pachyrhizus erosus | reverse complement strand
TATTTGATTATTTTTAATTGTTAACATAACAGTCACATTGAAATTATCCTCAATATTTCATCTTCAAAGTGATTATCCCAATTCAGTTTATGTAAATTTACGTGACAATGGTGGTAAACGATTTAATATTTTAAAAAAAAATAGGATTACAAAAAGGTTGATCATTGATGTAATTGTAAACGTCGATTCTTATGTTTTAGATTCGAATCTTTATTCTTGAGAATGCAATAATCTTACTACGTGCTCTTACATGTGTTCTTTATTTTGACTCAAGGAGTGCTTTCAATTTTAATGAAAATCAGGTTTAGCCGTTAGAAGTTTAACTAAAACTCTACAATTTACCAAGTAAAATGACTAAAATCAACTTGCCTTCTCAAAATTTTCCATAAGTTTTGTACATGCATCCTTTCATTGTAAGAGTAAGGAAAAAGCTTGAAAGTTCTCTACTCTCTTTGATTGTATACTTACATCAAACAAATTCAATTGATTTCACCATACCCAACTACCATTACTATTGCAATTTATATAATCATCCCTTACAAGAATTGTTTAACTAACAAGCTAGCACAAAATATATTTAAGGTCCCCAATCTCACACGAAGCTGCTTGTTCATAAGCAATGATTAAAATTGAGAACTATGCTATGCACAAAGTTAAAATGTCCACCAAGAAAAATAGTGTTGCTTAGATGTCAGAGGACCTGAACCATGCAGTAACTTCTACCACCAGCCACTAGGCTGCTCTTTTATAACTTTCCATTCAAACTGGTCAGACACAAAACAACCACCTACCTTTATGCCGGGGCACGGAAAAGGTCACTCTCTCCATTTTAGTATTTAATATTTCAACCTCAAGAAGACAGACAAATTAATGAAGCACAAACCCCTTTTAAAGTCTTTTCACACTTCCTTCCTTTTAACCCAACACCCCTTCTTCGAACACTTTAGCTTTATCCTTCTTGGCATGAAACATGGCCAAGACCCTAATGGGAAACATGGGTTGCTTTCTAACAAGCTATCTTCTATGTTTCACATTGTTGTTCTCAGCAAATGCTCAATTTGCTAAGAAGACTTACCTCATTCAAATGGATAAGTCAGCAATGCCAAAAGCTTTCCCCAACCACCTTGAATGGTATTCCTCAAAGGTGAAATCAGTACTGTCCACATCTCCAGAAGCAGATATGGACAATGAGGAGAGAATAATATACACTTACCAGAATGCTTTTCATGGAGTTGCAGCCAAGTTGACTAAAGGAGAAGCTGAGAAGCTAAAGGCAGAAGAAGGTGTTGTGGCCATTTTCCCGGATAAAAAATATGAGCTACACACCACAAGAAGTCCAACATTCCTTGGTCTTGAACCAGCAAAAAGAAACACTAACACGTGGTCAGAAAAGCTAGCTGGCCATGATGTTATAGTGGGAGTGTTGGACACTGGGATTTGGCCAGAGAGTGAAAGCTTCAAAGATATAGGCATGAGACCAGTACCTGCTCATTGGAAAGGTGCATGTGAGATTGGAACAGGCTTCACAAAAAGTCACTGCAATAAAAAGGTTGTGGGGGCAAGGGTGTTCTACCATGGATATGAAACAGCAATTGGTAGAATCAATGAGCAAAAGGAGTATAAATCACCAAGAGATCAAGACGGGCATGGCACTCACACAGCTGCTACAGTTGGTGGCTCTCCTGTGCTTGGGGCTAACCTTCTTGGTTATGCTAATGGCACAGCCAGAGGAATGGCACCAGGAGCAAGGATTGCAGCTTACAAAGTGTGTTGGGTTGGTGGGTGCTTCAGCTCAGATATTGTGTCAGCTATTGATAAAGCTGTAGCTGATGGAGTGAATGTTCTTTCCATCTCTTTGGGTGGTGGAGTCTCATCTTATTACAGAGATAGTTTATCTGTGGCTGCATTTGGAGCAATGGAGAAGGGTGTTTTTGTTTCATGTTCTGCTGGAAATGCAGGACCTGACCCTGCTAGCCTCACAAATGTGTCACCTTGGATCACGACAGTTGGAGCCAGCACAATGGATAGGGATTTTCCTGCAGATGTTAAGCTTGGGAATGGCAAAACGGTGATCGGAGTTTCACTCTATAAAGGTAAAAATGTGCTATCAACTAAGAAACAATACCCTTTGGTGTACATGGGGAGCAACTCTAGCAGGGCTGATCCAAGATCCATGTGCTTGGAAGGGACTTTGGATCCTAAAGTGGTTTCAGGAAAGATAGTAATTTGTGATAGAGGCCTTAGTCCTAGAGTGCAGAAAGGTCATGTAGTTAGAAGTGCAGGAGGAGTGGGAATGATTCTCACAAATACTGAAGCTAATGGAGAAGAATTGGTTGCAGATTGTCACCTCCTCCCAGCAGTTCAAATAGCAGAGAAAGAAGCAAAAGAGCTTAAAAGTTATGTCTTATCAAGTAAAAGTGCTACTGCAACTCTAGGATTCAACGGTACAAGGTTGGGAATTAAACCATCTCCTGTAGTGGCAGCATTTTCTTCAAGAGGGCCTAATTTTCTCACCCTTGAAATTCTGAAGCCTGATTTAGTGGCTCCTGGGGTGAACATTCTTGCTGCTTGGAGTGAGGTCATTGGTCCATCAGGTTTGAAAATTGATGACAGGAGAGTGAAGTTCAATATACTCTCTGGAACCTCAATGTCATGCCCTCATGTGAGTGGCATAGCAGCCTTGCTCAAGTCTAGGCACCCCGAGTGGAGTCCTGCTGCTATAAAATCTTCTCTGATGACAACAGCCTATATTCTTGACAACACCAAGAAAACTCTCAAAGATGCCTCAACTGCTAAACCTTCAAGTCCTTATGATCATGGTGCTGGACACATTGACCCTATCAGAGCTCTTGACCCTGGTTTGGTCTATGACATTGAGCCACAGGACTACTTTGAATTTCTGTGCACACAGAAGCTGACTCCCACACAGCTAAAAGTTTTTGCCAAATATTCAAATAGATCATGCAGACACTCTCTTGCAAGTCCAGGGGACTTGAACTACCCAGCCATATCATCAGTGTTTACCCAGAAAACACCCACTTCATTCCCCAGTCCTGTGATTGTTCACAGAACTGTCACCAATGTTGGCCCTCCTACTTCCAAATACCATGTTGTGGTCTCACCATTCAAAGGTGCTTCCATCAAAGTTGAGCCAGAAACCTTGAATTTTACCGGAAAACACCAGAAGCTGTCTTACAAGATTACCTTCAAGCCAAAGGTTCGGCAAACCTCGCCCGAATTTGGAAGTCTGATATGGAAGGATGGTTTGCACACTGTGAGAAGCCCCATTGTGATTACATGGCTGCCACCACCAATGTGAATCTCAACGGGACTACTCACAAGTTCAGTAGTATTTCTTTGTTGCAATAAGAAAATATTCTGTATTAGGAACTAAAAGTCCACCCTTTCGTATTGCAAGAATAGTTATTTAGTATTCAATCCTTCGTGCCTCTTCCTACTTCTTAGAACTCAACTAACATCATTCACGTATAATTCATAGATTCAAAGTTGCAGAATGCTTAAAATCGCCAACAAATGGAACTTACTGCCGATTCTAAATCTCAATTATTGTGGTAACATTAGCTCCTTGTTCCTCTACTGTTATATATTACGTACTCATACTTTCCTGATATTCCTATTCCATATCAGTATATTTTTAGCCTAAGAAATTAAACAATGGGAAGGCAATATATAATATGCATATCCAATATTTTGTTTGTGCTGAAAATATCTAATTGACAGATCAAATACAGCATCGAGTATAATAGAACTTGGATGCCACGAGTGAGCATTTCATTGTCACAAATGAGTATGACACTATTCAGGAGTTAATTTTCCTTGTGAAGTAAGCATCGCTCGGACGGAACTCTTTTGACCATTTGCAACAGTCAATTTAATTGATAACAGAAGGATGAACAGAAGCATTTACTAATTTTTTTTGGTACCTGACAGATATTTTCCTTCGAAGACAACCTTATTTGAAATATTGTTAGACACTAAATATGTGTACACCTCTTCTAATGAGAATTTAATCATTTGTTCGTCACATTATGAAGGATTAGCTCCTTCTGCCTGTCCCTACCACAATGGTGAAGCATTTACTAATTTTGAGCTCCACTGTTCTTTTGCAGCTATTTCATTGTTTCTTCACCTCTCTCTCTGCATATGAATTTATTTTAAGTTGAACAAAAGAGGCTCGTTGCATGTGCATCTCAACTGCTAAATAGCTGGCCTCATCAAGAATTTGTGGTCCAAAGTACTTCTACAGAGACAGACACACGATTCATCAGTACGTATTAGTTCAGTTTTTTATATAATGCATTAAAAATTCACCTGCATGCGTAGGTCCTATAAAGCCATTTTTCAATGTTTTCTGATCAAAAGTAGTAGCATGGTTTGTGGAACAAGACAAGTAGGAGTGTAATTCAACTGGTACTCACTGGAACCCATAATCCAACAAGAAAAGTAGAAAATTATTAAAAGAAAAAAAAAATGAGTCTTCTCATTGACAAAGTTGATGTAAAAGGTAAAAGCGGTTGATTAGTTGAATTATGTAAATGTTATTTCATATCGAACAAGACATTGAAATGAAAATGCCGAAGGGAATATTCCTTTTAGAGCACTTTTTCCTCTGTGGAAAATCGGTTACGGCACTATAGAAATGTTGGCAACACCTTTTTAGCATTCTCTTTCCAACGCAGTCTATTTTATTAAGTGAAATTTACATAAATCATATTAAATATGCAAGTCTCATTACAAAATTAGCGAAACTTAAATTTCAAATAATAAGTTTTGAAAAGAGTGTTAAAAGCACTGGTGTGCTGCACTATTTACTGGGGCAATTCATTTGAGTGGTTTAAGCCTGACACGGTATCGTATTCTTCATAAAGAAGTGGTCAGGATTCGTAGAGTTTGATCCTGGCATCTTATTCTTTAAACAAAAGATGAATTCCTTTTGTATGCAAATCCACGTTTAAAGGTCAAACTATTCTTTAAATAAGAAAGGGTGCTATGGATATAATCATCCATTACCTTATGCAGGTGCAACTTAATATTTTTAGTTGGGCTTAGATTAGCTCATTTAAATTAGAAAACAAACATTTTTGGAGATTTTGAAAAAAAAAAAAAAGATATCAATTCCCTCAAACAAGAAAAATAGAGAAAAAAAAAAAAATTTCTTCTTCATACACTATTTTCTATCAACTGGATTAAAATGGCAAATCACATGTGTAATATATGCTTAACTAAAAAGTGGTATTATAACTACTCATATAGAAAAGGAAGTTGTTTATGTCTTGTGAAATGATTCCTAGGTTTGTGTATATGGAATATTATTTGTTGCAAGAAGTTAAGTCTTTAAAGAAAATTTTATATTTTAAGAGATTAGTTCATGATATTTAACTCAAAATATATATTGAAAGAAGTGAATAATTTAAATGAACTATATTTTGAAAAATTAGATTTTGACAAGCTGATTAGTGGTATCATGAATTTACTCAAATTTGATGCAAGATTGTACATATAAATATAAGTGGTATCATGAATTCACTTAAATTTGATGCAAGATTGTACATATAAATATAACTTGTCATACGTCAATCAGAGGCTCATATGAAAAAACGGGAGTAAATATTGGCAATTTCAGTCAAACTTAAACTCCAAAACACTTTTACTTTCCATAAATTTATTTTTAAGTTTTCATATTTAAAATATTGGCTTTAGATCTTTATAGTTTTATTCCATTTAAAAATTGGTAATAGTGTCCACAAAGTCCTTATGGGAGTGCTTAATAGATTTACTTGACACTTCTAACATCCCTTCTCCTACGAAATGGGTTCCCATTTGTCAAAGATCAAAAGATGGCATGGTAAAACTCACGAACCTTGTACTATAAATTTGTGCAGCTCTATACAAAACCTAGAATCAGCTTTTTAGTTAATGTGTCCGTCTCAAAATAATTATAGTTTTAATATTTAAAAATTATTTTAAAATGACTAATATTCTTAGTTTTCAATAAAATGTTAAAACATTTATTTTAATTTTATTTTCTAATAAATATTACTATTTTAAAACATTTAATAACACATTTATTAAAACTAATAAAGAGATTAAATATATTTTAATAAAATTATTCTCTAATAAATGTTATTTTTTTGAAATACTTATATTTTTTTAATTTGTGTGAGAAAACCTTAAACATCAATCATTTAGGACTAAGAGAGTAGAAGATAGACTTTATCCTTGAGATCAACCTAGAGTATTCTTGTTGTTTCAAATCATTTATAGTTGGATATAATTGTAATTGTTAAATATTTTCTTCATACTATTTTATATACTATTTAAAATTTTGACACACATTAAAAAGTGTAATTAATATTTTAAGTTTCATAAAAAAATACACTTTTTATCTCTTTAAATAATTAATTTCCTCATTTATTATCTAGTAACAACTACTCTTATTAAGAGTAATTTATGGAACAAAAATATATTTAATATTATATTAGTTTTATAAAACAACAACTAATTTGAAATAATTTTTTTTTCTAAAACATCATATAAAGAATGAATATAATATAATATGCAAATAATAAATGCAATAAATATGACAAAATCATAATTAGTAACAAATTTGAATAGGGTGTATTAAGATCCCCCTCAAATTGATGTTGGTAAGTCAACCAACAACAATTTGTTAATAGAAAATTAATGTCGTTGTTTTGTCATAATTTTAGTAAAAACATTAGCTACTTGAAAAATTGTAGATATATAAGGTAAAGAAATGGATTAGTTATCCAAGGCTTCCTAGATATAATAACAATCAACTTCGATATGTTTAATGCATTCAAAAAACATCATATTAGTTGCAAGTTAAATAATACAAGTATTATTAGCATAAAGAATTGCAAATTTTGTTTGTGAATAACCAAGCTATCCTAGAAGGCTCTTAAGCCAAACAATTTTTGAATAAGCTAAGGACATTGCATGGTATTCAACCTTAGTAGAGAATTTGGAAACATAATTTTGTTTCTTACATTGCTAAGAAATCAAGGCATCACATAGAAACATACACCATCTAGTAATAGGTTGATGACTATTAGGACAACTTGTCTAATCAACATCACAATATGTTGTCAATCATAGATAAAATCCAATAGGAAAACGTAATCCATAAGTAAGGGAGTCAATTAGATATTGAATAATGTGACAAATAACAACTAGATAAAGATGCTTAGGAAAAGACATAAGCAGGTTAACTTGATGAACTACATATACACTATCAAGTCTTGTTGTAGTCAAATAGATAAGACTTCCTACTAGCCTTCAACATAGATTAAGGTCATCAAGCAAGTCTCCCTCATCTTTTTGATACTTTACATTCACTTTCGTAACAGTGTCCATTGAAGTATTTCCCTTCAAACTAAAACATTTCATATATCAATAGTGATTTCCCATTCCTAAAAAATAAGTGATTTAACCAAGATCTTTCATTTGACAAGTTTTATTTAACATCTCTTAAAGCTTTGAAATCAATTCAATATGTGTACCAATAATAACTATATTATATACATAAACCAAAATGATCATTATGTTTGTAGCAAACAAAGAAAATTATAGGTTATTGGAGAAGAAGAAAAAATTGAGTATTTTCTTTTTACTTTTAGATGATATTGTACTTGTAGGACTATTCCTTACCAACCTAAGTTATGTAGCATGTGTTGTTTTTTACATGTTGGTTATGTGACACGAGATCTTAATATACAAATGGAAGGAAGTGACTTGTAAGAAATTTGATGCTTAAGTAAGTAAACATGATAGTTAAAAAAATGGTTGGGGTTAAAGTCATACTTAATATGTTGGTATAAGGTCACTTTATAGGATTTTTCCTTATGTTGACTAAATTAGATAGGATAATAAGATAATTTCTTACATGATAAAGTTATTATCTTAAATAAGAAGATTGACGATATTTGAGTTATTTTTAAGTTGTGAAGGATCTCTTCCTTTTGTATTAGTTATTCCTTATGTTAGTGCTCTTAGACCTATTAGGTTAAATAGATTATGCATAACTATCTTAAACTTATTAGACTAAACTAAACTTAAGTTAGGTTAAGTTTGAAATAATAATCTTTCCAATTGTAACTTAGGTTAACATGAATGTTGATTTGGTGATATTTATTTAATATTTGGCCAAGCTAAACTTAAGTTAAATTATTGAAACAAAAGACAACAAGTTGTTTCTTATTTTATAAATAATAATAAATTTAAATTTTTATATTAGATTTATATTTTGATTTATCCATCATATTAGCAACTAATAGCAGATCAAGGAGAACAATCTATTTTAAAATAAAAATTAATAATTATTATTATAAAAAAAATAAAGATAATAATTTAAATATACAAAATTAAAGAATAAAATATATATTTTATAAAAATGAAGGAATATATTTACACTTCTTCACTTATATGTAAATTGACATTTATTTTTATTTTATTTATTTCTTTATTTTTATAGCACATCAAACACATCTTTACAAAAATCAATACTATTTCAAGGAATTAATTTGAGATAGATAAATAAATAATATTAAATCAAGATAAGCTACATGTTCAACGTGTACTTGAAGCATAGTAACAAAAATATTTTTATATGTTAACTCCAGCATAAATAACTTTTACAACTAGAGCAAATAACTCTCTCATTTTTTATAGATATTAAAATTATACCTTTTTCTCTTACTTTAAAATTTCTTTTAAGAATTATTCAAAAAGGAAATTACTTTTAAGAAATATAGAATAATACAGATGTTTAAAACTTACCGTAGATCCCTTCGTAGTTCGAAGCGCTCAACACCCGCAAACATGGCGATGATGCGAACCAACATCACCAACACCGTCATTGTCATCACGTTCTCTTTGGACAATTCCTCGAATGTTCTACCTTGAGCCATGTCCACCCTCGTTCAGATTCGCGATGCCGGAGTCGCCGCCGACGCAGGCGACGGCTTTTACTCTCCTGCGAAGCAGAAAGCCGCCAATCGCAGCGCCTACAGCAACCGCCCCCTTCTCTCCCTCCGCCGAGCCAAACAGTTTATCGGCGCCGCCAAGTTCAAACTCTTCTTCACGCTATTTGCTCTCTCCGTCGTCGTTTTGGTCTCCTCCAGAATCAGTGCGTGGATGGGTTGGAACCCTCACCACTCCTCTTCGGTTTCTTCCACTTCAAGGTAAAAATAAAACAGATCCGTTTTTCTCTTTTCTTTTAATGTGACGGATCTGTTCTTTTTAGTCAATTGTTTTTTTCTTATGATTTTATAGATTTGCACCGGTGAGGCTTTAGAATGGAATTTCTAGTTATTTAATCTTGCAATTGGTTGTTTTATGTATGTATTTTTTGCTTTCTGATTTAAAGAAATTTCATTTTATGAATTAAATTAACCATTTTCACCAACAATTACGTCCCTCTCGCAGGATATTACCTCCACGAAGGATCCTGTGGTGTTTACTAAACAAAATTAATCATTTTCCCTCTTTTTTTTTTCCTTTTTGAAAAGTGATGATGTTTGTTTGAACTTTGAACTGCTGTTAGCATAAATATTGAAAATTCTGTGCATGATGAGATTGGAAAGTTTCTATAGTAGGAAGCTTTCAGAGAAGATTTACACGGTTGCAGATCAGGACTCTGCATTGCATCATTTGGATAAATTCTCAAGACTAAAGATACATTATGGTGTGTTGGGTTGTTTAATTCTGCATGATATGTGCAAGCAAGAACTTTGAGATTCCTATCTAAAGGATAATCATCATGAATCATGATGATAGATTCCCTAATTCATTGTAAATTTGTAATTTTTTAGGGAAACAATGATTTAGTGCTTAGGGCATGCTTGGTTTCCTTGTCACTTTTTGATTTTAAAAACTGTTTTCTAAAATAATTCTTTATTCAACAATCAATTTCTCATTCAAAATCTATTAAATTTTGGAAATAGTTTTCAAAACAAGTGTTTTAAATTTAAAAACCAAACAATAGAAACAGCTGGAAGATGTTTTCTCGTCCTAGCTTAAGGGTGTGACTTGTGAGTCGTCTAGAGTGGTGCAATATGTGGTGAGTCATGAGCTTGGTGTGTGTCTATTTTCTCTGTTTTTTATTTTTTTGAAAAGAAATCAAACACACCCTTATATTTTCTTCTAGTGGTTTTTTCTTGCATGTAATGACATTCAATGTGGTTCTTGCTCCTGATAGGATTGGAATTGTAGAGTTTTATTTTTTATGTTTTAGTTTGAGATGGATCTGCTGATACAACTGATTTACTCCGTGATTCAGAGGTGGCTATACTGTGCTTATAAACACTTGGAGGCAAAATTCTCTTCTGAAACAAACTGTTGCTCATTATGCATCCTGTCGAAGTGTTGATGCAATACATGTGGTGTGGAGTGAAAATGAACAACCGTCCGAGAAACTGAAAACTTATCTGAATAAGATTGTGGTTTTGAAGTCTAAGAAAGTTCACAAACCGAACTTTAGATTTGACATCAATGCAGATAGTGAGTCAAACAGCAGGTTTAAGCCAATAAAGGACCTTAAGACAGATGCGATTTTCTCAGTTGATGATGATGTGGTTGTACCATGCTCTACTCTAGATTTTGCTTTCTCTGTCTGGCAAAGTGCACCATTTACGATGGTGGGATTTGTTCCTCGAATGCACTGGCTGGATAAGGAGGTTAGTTATTAGTAAATTACTACCTATCCTATTCAATTACATAAATTTGATCTGCTTGAATTTTACTCTCTTTAATTTCTCAAAAGTGGAATATTACTGAGGTTTGCGATAATTTTTGCAATTAGGATGCTGAAACCCGTATTTTATAGGATTAGCTATATGGTCATATGGTTGAGTACAACTAAATTCAGAGCTTGACATTGTGTTTTGATTGGCTATATGATGAAGATGAACACTTCATTAATCCCATATACGGGGTTGAGGGTGGGGGCGGAGGGAGAAAAAATGGAACTAATATATACAAAGCTCTTCTAAAGTGATGCTATGTCTAAAGTAAGCAAGTAAGGGTGCATCCATCCTCATTTTAATTTTAAGTGTATTGTGTTTTAATCCACTGAAGTTGCTTTTTCAGACAAACTAGTAGATACACCATTACACCCTTGCACACTTCAGAGAAGCTTACTTCAAAGATGCTTTTTCAGAACTAATATATTTTTCAGAATGATGGGAAATGACTTATTGTTAGGAAAAACACATGTCATGCTACTACTAAGTTTTTATTAAAAAGAAAGGAAAAATAAGAGAAATGTGCAGGTGTCCACTGTATTCATGGCAACTTGCTTGATGATAACATAATGGAACTCTGATTAGCCCTTATTGTTGAATATAACTATTCATGTTAATTTGTGTATTGTATCCGACTGATTTCTCTTTGTATACTACAGCAAAATAATGCTGCATATTACAGGTATGGAGGATGGTGGTCTGTTTGGTGGATGGGCACTTATAGCATGGTTCTCTCAAAGGCTGCATTCTTTCACAGGAAATACTTGGATTTATATACTCACGAGATGTCTCCATCAATTCAGGACTATGTTTCCAGGGAGAGGTAATATATATGATTAACACTCTAAAGAATTTTAAATTTATTCTTATCACTTATCTTTTCCAAGTCCTTGATATTTTTTGAATTTCAACTTTGTTGCCTTCAACAGAACTTGTGAAGACATTGCAATGTCCCTTTTTGTTGCTAATGCTACAGGTGGTCCTCCAGTATGGGTGAAAGGTACTTTTTTTTTTTTTCCTGTTTTAAAATAGAATTCAGTTTGCTGTGCGTGATCTACAGTAATAACTCAAATTACGAAAAGATTTTTTGAAGTTTCAGTTTGTGTATTTTTCCAAGTAAATTAATTTCTTGTGTATCTATTGTGCTACAGATTTTGCTTGTTATTTGGAAATTGTGCAAACATCACCGCTTTGAAACAGACATAGACATGATATTAAACATTGTTAACATAGACATAGCAATTAACAACGTAGCAAAGCACAAAATATAGGGATGTGGTTTGTGCATCTCAATTAGATATGAAGTTTTTCTGATGAAACTTCTCAGTGTTGAATAATTTTTTTTTTTTAAAAAGAAAACTCTGCAGTACTTTTTAAAGATGCTGGCTTGTTGATTAGTAATTTAGTTAGTATTAGTGTCTAGCACAAACATTACTCCTTTATTGTTGTATCAGAGCTTCAAATTTCATAGCTCAGACTCAGCACAGCAATGAAAATTTTAAAAACTACACAAATAATATTATTATATTGCTCCTGTATTGTAGACATTTAGGGTATGTTTGGCAAAAATAAGTAATCAGCTGAAAAGCTAATTGTTAACTAAATTTATGGATATAACTTATTGAATTAAAAGTTTTTTATAAAATTATCTATGAATTAGTTCGTAAATGTAAAATAACATCAAATAATATGTTCATATGACTTTTTCATATTAATTTTTTTTGGTCTTATAGACAACAATATATTTTAATGTAGGTGTTTGTTTTGGAGTGTGTTTGTTTCACAGATTAAAAATCTATTGTAGTATTCACATGTTTGTTTGCAGTTTTAAAAAAATATTCTTGGGTATTGCATATTCCCAGGATAGAGGTTATAATATGAGTTGCTTCATTTTTTTTTTTCTCATCATCAAGGGTGGGTAAGTTGTATTCCCATGGAAATGTGAAAAGTTATTTTTAACCAACTAACAACTTCAATTTTAAATTTCATTTTTTATTTCAATTATTTTAAATTTTAAAAATATTTTCAGGAATGATAAAATTTAAACAAA
Organism: Pachyrhizus erosus; assembly: GCA_026544285.1. Lineage (NCBI taxonomy): Eukaryota > Viridiplantae > Streptophyta > Magnoliopsida > Fabales > Fabaceae > Pachyrhizus > Pachyrhizus erosus. Next base: position 6,949 of record JAMLFT010004345.1, on the reverse strand, counting down.
CACATTTTTAAATATATCCCAGAATAACATTCCTAGCAATCATAATCCCATGAATATGACTACTAGGAATATTGTATCATACCTTGAAACAAACATTTCCTTAGTTTTTTTTCTCGTTAATTTAAACTTTTACAATTTTTTTAAAAATCAAATATTTTATTAAAAATAAAAATAAATGGTGTAAATAGATTAATAAATAAATAAAAATAAATAGTATAATATTTATAGAATAAAAAACTTGTCCCAAAAGAAATTGGGTATTCTAAGGTGGGTAGAGTGACAACTTGGAGAGTTGGGTATTGTGAAATTGCCGGTGAGGATTTTTCTTGAAGTAAGAGGGAATTCAGGAGGAATTTTATTAATAAGGATAAAAGTGAAAATTTAGTGATTAGTTAAATGCTTTTCCTGGTGGAGACTTGTGTGATCTCGGAAAGCTAGATAATGGTCACTATTTACTTCATTTGTGTGTCTTCGCTAATCCTTTTTATCTAAAAGGTAATGAAGTATCAAACTTATACATGAAATTTGCAGGCAAAATATATGAGATTGGTGCATCAGGTATTAGCAGACTGAGAGGGGATAGCCACATGCGAAACAAATGTCTGAATGACTTGATATCATTGTATGGAACTCTTCCACTCGTGTCAACTAATGTGAAAGCAGTTAGTGCTAGAAATGAATGGTTATGGTAGTTTTGTTATTCATTAATCAGTCACCGGTCCATTCCACCCACCGAGGAAAAAAGATTATCAGAACTAAATATTAAAAAATCATTGGTCAAGGAATTTTGTCGACATATCATGTGTATATAATAGTTCTACACTTCTACCGTAGTGTCTCACTAGGTTTTGATTCATTGATGTATGATGCAAAGCATGATATAATTTGCATCTTAGATTTTATGGTTGTACTAATTCTGCAAAATGCCGAGTGGCAATGATCCACTTGTTATTCTGCAAAAGCATGCATGATGCTCCACTTCCCTCTAATTGTTCTGTCTTATAAGAATGGCTTTACAAATAAATTAGTTCAAAAGACCTACCTAACTTTGTCCTTATAACGGAAGTGGTTCTATTCAGTTATTGACATAATACTTTTGTGCTGATGCATGCCTACTATAGGCTCTAGCTATTCTTGTTGTATCCGTAATCAAGTACCATATGGGAACTGGCTGTGGGCTGTGGTGCTGTAGAAAAACATCAATTGTGAATTAGTGAAGCTTAGACAAGTTATAAAATTAATTAAGCCTCGACAAGGTATAAGTGGGAGAAGAAAGCAGCATCATTTTTTCTACTTAGGAATGTTGATTTCTACTGTTTCCTTTGGAATTTGGATCCCCTGCAGTTTAACTGAGATGACAGGTACAGTTAGAGAGAGAGAACGTGAGGCAGAAAGTATACATTGACTAGTGTTATGTGTAGTTTATAAATTTTATGGTGACCTATTCTTTCCCTCTATCTTGTTAAACCTTGGTAAGCTGAATCTGTTTCTTTCAATATTTGTGGCAAGTAGTAAATGTTCTTAAAACAAGGTCGAGCATTGAACCTATGAAGGTATTTGTATCACGGTTCATTGGTCTACTTATGATTGAACCATGATCAAATTGGTGGTAATTAAATGTCTTTTAACATTATACAATATATGGACATGAGCAAATAACTGTTAATTGTTAAACTTTGTAAAATGGTACATTTAATAATTTTTTAGTTTAAGTAATTTTTATTAAACTAGTCAATGCTTATTCAAAGATTTTACAAAGTATATTAAATCTACAAAAATTTCAGACAATTTGATTTTTTAATATACAATACATTTTGTAAAATGGGCGTGCTCACTAGTTTATATCTATAATCAATCCATAGCAGTTATGCATTGTTCTCGATTGATAGGACACTTCCACACTGACTAACCGGCAGCTTCAGTATTTTGCAACGTCAGACCTTGTGCTGTTGGATTATCACACTATTACCTCAGTTCCTCTCCCTCGTACCTACAGCATTAATTGGACAATATATATAATCACATTGTTCATACTAAGGAGACAAATACCCCCAGAACAACTCCATAATCATGGTATTGAAAACGAAATTTCAAGACAGATTCGGATAATGCTTATTCAAAGGGAGGGTATGCCTAGCTAGGTGACCCTTTGTGGATTCTAACTTCTGATTAAACATATAAATGGACTTACCAAACTGTGATCAAAAGAGCATTTATGTCGGCTTCTTCCATCCCCAACATACAAATGGTCTTTGAAATGCAAACCTGTTGAGGCAGAGATAAGAAAATATTATTTCAAACATAATTGTCGATGCTCTAAAAGAATAATAATAATAATAACTAAAATACAACTTTGAATGGTCTCTATTTTAAATTACACATTCAATCCTTCAATTTTTAAAAAATAGTAACTTTGCTTTCTTCTTCAATTTTACATACATGTTATTTCTTTTATTTTGATTTAATTAAATCTTAAGTTTAATATATTTATTTAAATTATCATCAATAAATTATTTAATTAGTTAAAATATAAAAAAATAAATGTAGATAAATTGAGAATTAAATCAAATTGTCAATTTTAAAAATTGGAAGATTAAATATTTTTATTTTAAAATAGGAAAATAAAAATTACAAATTAGACAAAATAGAAGGTCTATAGTTATATTTTAGAAAGAAAAAAAAGAGAAAAACAACAAATGTTTCAGGCTAGATAGTGATGACAATGAGAGATTAAATAATAAAGTCAGAATAAAAACACAATGAGATATTATAAACAATGTGATAAACATGTTTTTAATTCCTATAAATATTAAAAATTTTATTTTTAATATCTCTATTTGTAATTGTCAAATTTTGCTCTAACATTTTATAAAATGTACCAAAAATAAATTTGGATACAAGTTTTGTTAATGATTTTAGTTATTGTGATGTTGATTCTAATCAGATTGATTTTGATTCTAATCAAAATTGATCTTATTTTCTTTCGTTATGTTCTATAATGATGATTTAATCTATTATTTATTTAAGATCATATTTATTTTTAACATATTTTATAAAATGAAAAACAAAAATAATAATTAAAAATATCTGAATTAAAAACAAATTTTTAATAATTTATAATAAATTAAAAATATGCGTAACCCATAGGTAATTGGAAATTTTTTGTTTTCTGATTTAACCAATTGAATAAGTTTGGTTTGATTTACAAAGCCGAACAAATTGTTGAAATTATTTTTTTCTTTGTCCAAAACGCGTGTTAGATTTAAGGGACTGGGAAGTCGAGAGAAAGAGAGGGTAAGGGAGATTTTTTTTTAAGTGAAAATTTAAAGAAAAGAAAAAGACAATTGAAGAAGTTAAATTTTTTTCTCTTCCATTCTTACCTAACAAAAATGTTTTATAATTTTTAAAGTGTGCTATAATCAGTATCATTTAATTTTTACTTACTATCTTATTTTTTTCATTAATAATTATAAAGATATAATAGTATATTACTATTATATACTTCTTTTCTTTTTTTCTTAATCAAACAAGGTTCCTTTTTCTTCCCTTCAATCAAACTAAATTAAATATGAATTTTTTTTTCCTTTTCTATTCTTTTCTCCGCTCTTCATTTTCCTCTCGGTTGAAATTACTTTGCTCCTTGAAATCAAAACATATGTTACTAAACCTAAAAAGACTGCCACAATACTTTTATCTCTGTCCAAGCAGTACTTGTAGTTTTGTTCCCTCTTCAATATCAATTAGATTTCCACAAAATAGTTATTTTTATTTTGATTTTTTTAAAAATTTAATTTTGATTTTTTTTAATTTTAATCTTTAATATTAAATAATAATATTAAATGATAATGTAATAATCATATTGATAATCTATTGACTATCATGTTATCAAAAGAATTTAATAAAATAATTAATTGTATTTTTTTATTTTTAATTTCTTATTTTATTTAAAATGATATTAAACTAATTGATAAAAAATTACAAATAGAGTTTAAAAAAAAAATTATACATGATAATTTTGTGAGACTTTTATAATATGATAAGTCAATAAATTGTTAATATAATTGTTATGTCATCAATAATCACTATTAAACATGAACTAAAACAAAAATATTATGAAGACTAAAACAAAAAGATCTTTAAAAAATTTAAACAAAAAATAAGATATTTTATAAGAGCTAAACTTTATTTAAACTTATTTTTATGTAAATTATAAGTAATTTTTTTTATTAAAAACAATCTTGTTTGGATCAAATAAGACTATTATAAGTCATAAAGTTTTCTTATTAATTTATTTTTAATTAATCTTTGTCAATTGTTGCACAGCAAGAAAATGTTTTAGATTATTTAGCAGAAAAAAAAAAGTCAGTAATAAAACTTTATATAATTTAATCACTATGAAAAAATAATGAAAATTTAGTTAGAAATACAAAGCACATAAAACCATTCAAACAATTTTTTAAATTACATAATATTTTTTTTAATATTCACTAAGTATAAGACTTATTTTTTTAGATTAAACATATAATTTAGTTCTTATATATGTTAAAAATTTTTAATTCAATTTATATACTTAAAATCTTATTAAATTAATCTTCATACTGTAAAAGTTATCAATTTAATCTTTGTTCTTATAACATTAATTATGTATTTTTAATTTAATTCTCATATATACAACGTATTCTTAATTTAGTCTTATAAAACTTAAGAATGTATTATAAGTATAAAATATCATATTAAAGATATATTATATGTATAACAACCTAATTAAAAACGTTTTACATGTGAATCAAATTAAGAATGTTTAAATGTCATTATAATGACAAGATCAAATTGATAACTTTTGCATGTATAGAAATTGGTTTAACAAGTTTTTATGTATAGGGATCAAATTGAGAATTTGAAATATGTATAGGGACTAAATTATGTATTTAATTTTGTTCTTAAATAATCTTTTGATTCTTATTTATAAAACTCAATTATTTATTTTATTAACATAAAAGAAAATAGTTAATTTAGCTTATAATAATAAATTTGTCTTTAATTTGTATTTTTTTTTCTAAAATTACTCTTGTCATTACTACTTTTATTTTTCTATTTTAATTGTTTCTCAATACAACTAATTAAAAATATTTATTCTAAAAATAATTATTATAAGAAACATTATAAATTGGATGTTATAAAACGAAACAACCATTGCACCGCTTATAATTTAGGTTTTATAAAAAGGAACATATAGAGTAATTATTTATTTTGTTATACAAACAATACAAATATAAATTAAAAATAATAAATTTTATTTATCTTTTTTCATGTTCCAAAATAATTATAAAAAAAAATAAGTTGTGTATATTTTATTTTTAGTTTATATGATTATAATATTAAATACAAAGATAAAACGTTGTTTTATTTTGTTTTTTCTTCAAAAGAATTGAAATATAAGTGATAAAAGCAATTTTTTAAATTCTATTTATAGCATATTGAAAAAAAAAAGATAATATGACATTTATATAATTATAAGTAAAAATGTATCAGTTGTAAAATAAAAATAAACTAAACTCTACTTTAAATAAGGTTTTGTATATGGAAAAGATTTTCAATTTGGGTTGTGCAAGAAATTCAACAATTTGCTTAGAAAATTACAAATTTGTTTAAAGAAACTGTAAACAATAAATAATTTATTAATAAAATCAAATCATGTAGTTGTGGAATCGGATTTAAAAATACTTTAAACGAAAAAGTCAAAACCGTTGTGCTACCTTATATTTTCTTCAAATTCTGTTTTCTGCTGACTTCTCTGACCAGTATTCCTTTCACGACAAGTGAACACAACTTTTAACAATTATTTTCTGTCAATTATGAATATCTATACTTATTACTATAAGAAGTTGGACTGAGAAAACCAATTGAAAGAAAAACAAAAGCAGTAAGCTATGTAGTTGATTTGAAGTTACAAGAAAATAAAAATTTAATTTAATTAGTTAGATTCATACAACCTCAAATTACTCCACACCATTAAACCCTACCAATAAAAATGAAACAAGTCTGGTTAAGTTTTACCTTTAATAAATTTAATTATAAACATTATTTCCTTTAAAATAGTTAAGATGTCACATTTTATTAATCCAGTATATTATTAACGTTTGAACTGTGATGCAGCTTCACATTTCTGACTTTACAATTATAAACATTAATATTTTATAATACATATATATTTTTTCTGTAATTTTTTATTATGATAAGATAAATATTTTTTCTCAATATAATTTATTTCATATTTAAAATTAAGATCCGAACCTTAAATTATTTAATTAATAACCACAAACTGCTAGTACTTATATTAATTTTTCTATATTTAAATATAAAAAATAATTAATTTATACTAATTAAAAAAGTCAATTAACATCATCTAATTTTTTACTAATCTCAATTAAAAATATTTTATTATTAAAATTTAATATCATAAATAAAAAAATTATTAAAAATAGAACTTTAATTAATTAAAGATATTTAAAAAATGATATCATTAAATAAAAAAATTAAGTTATACTTACTTATATTTAAATTCACTGTACATGACAATTTTCATTTCTATTTGAGTTAAAAATAGTATCTCAAGGTATGATGAAAAGAAAAATAAAAATTACATATTTTAAAAAAATATTTATGTTAATATATTTTTAATTAAATTTAATATTATTCATAACTTATTTATGTTAACACATATAAGTTATGAGTTTATGTATATTAACACAAATATTTTTAAAAATATTTGTGTTAATATACATAATTAATTAAATTTAATAAAAAATGGAAACCTTAATTACGTTCATAATAAGCATATGGAAAATCTTAAAAAATAATAGAATGTGATGAATAATAGAAGAAAAAAATGTACTTAAATTTTTTTCATTATTCTCTTGTAACATTAAATTTTATTATTATTATTCTT
>JAMLFT010004344.1:0-19784 GCA_026544285.1 Pachyrhizus erosus | reverse complement strand
GTAAATTTAATTTTTAATTTTAAAAAATATAATTTTACTAACTTTAACAATGACTTTCTATGTTGTCAACACCACTATTGTTATCCTGGTTGTCAATCACTATCACGACTATCACTATCCTCACCATCCATCATCATTGCTACCAACATCAGTACTCATTGTTTTTGTTGCTATCATCATTATCACAACTCTCGACACCATCATTATCATCATTTCTCCCACACATTAATATTTTATACTAATATTGTTATTTATTTATTTCTAAATTTTGTTTAATAAAAACTAAATATAAATCATAAAAGTATAAGCGTTATGTATCATTATTATTTTTGTTGTTATCATCAATGTACTATTTTTTTATTATTTGTCTAATTTTAATATATTTGTTTTTGTTATATTTTTTTTACTATTTTCATTATTTTTTAGTAGGTTATTTTTAATTATTTTTACATGTTGACATTTTTTATATTGCATTATTTCTTAGTGAAACACAAAAAGTTAAAACAATTGACTCATTATTAATTTCTAACAACTTTTTAAAAACTAAAAACAAAAAAAAAAATTGAAACTAAAAACTAGTTTTGACTTTTAAAAATTTCAAAACTAAAAATCGAAAATCACATCGCACGTAAATTATTCAAATTACAGATATTAAGATATCTATTTTCAACACTCTTTCTTACCTTAATATTTGTTGACATCAAACTTGAATTTCAAGTTCAAAATTTGGTCTTCCATTTTTTATACTTGTTTTATTTCTTTTATTTTGCTTATAATTCTTATCTTTGATTTATTTTTCTTCTATTGGATCATCTCTTCATTCAACTTGAGATTCTCTTTCAATACAATTATTCTTTTTTTTATCAACACTGTCTTCTTTGTTTCTTGTGAACTCCATGGTAGTGATATTGGACCTTGTATGGATGTTGAAAGGTGGTTCTTTATCTATGTCTTCATTCTCTTCTTGAACGTCAAGTTTTTTCAAAGCATATGCATTATTTTTTTTATCTTCTTCATTTGTACTTAGCTCCTCTTTTATCAAATCTAAAGTAAAACTTTTGTCTTTCATCTAAAATGTGTTATCATCTTTGTTGTTTGTATCTTTAATCACACAATTTTTATCTTCAAACAACACTTTGTAGTATTTCTTCAACAATTGAGTAACACTTAAAAAATGCTGGTCAATTCTTGAAACATATAAAATATTAGAACTCAATTTAAAACCTAAGTTACTTTTGATTGCAACTGTTCATTTTCCTTTTAGTGCAATGCCTACTCCATTTTCAATTTTATCATTGTAAATATTAGGCTTTTTTTAGCTCTTTCAAAATATCTCAAAAACGTGTCATATGATTTGTACAACAACTATCAATAAACCAAGTCCTTTTAGAGTTTTTAGTTGTTAAGCATGACATTACAAACAATTGTCCTTCTTCATCTTCTTGTTGATACTCAACAACCTTGGCCTCTACTTGTTGATGAGACTTGCATATCTTCTCCATATGTCCTAATTGACTACATTTATAATATTGTGCATCGAGCCTCCACCAACATCTCTTTGGTGGGTGATTGGTGGAAAAGATTGTGTAATATTGTTTTGGTCGTTATCTCCAACTTACTCTATTTTATTGTTTTTACCACCATTGTTGATCTGCAATTTGGCTTGGAAAGCACCTTTTACTATTCCTTCTTAAATCATAAGTCTTCTTTGTTCTTGGACTTATAAGGCAAGCATGACTTCTATTGAGTTATCTTGGATAGATCCTTTGTGTTCTCTAAGGAGACAATATAAACTTTATATCTTCTAGGTACAATTATTAGAATTTTTTCTACAATTCTAAAATTAGAAAATTGTGTCCTGTAATCATAGCTTATTGGTAATGCTAAACAATTTATTCAACTATTCTTTGATTGTCTCAAACTCTTTCATTTATTATAACTCAAACTACCTCATTAGATTCAATACTTGCATGTTCTTAATCCTTTCATCTCCAACATATTCTTTCTTTAGGTAATTCCAAATTGCTTTTGCAGTTTTGAGAGTCATGATTCTAGTAAAAATGGCTTGTGAAACACTAATAAATAGGCATAACTTTGCCTTTGTCTTAATTTTTATCTCCTTATTAGCCTTTATGTAGGCCATGTTGGAATTGTCTAGTGGGGGAGAAACATTGTAATCTTCTAACAAACCAAAGGTCATACTTCTCCTTATTAATGATAGGATGAACAACTTGTGAAAAGTTTGTTTCGACATCCATCTTCGTAAGTCTTTTAAGAAGAGAACTTTGATACCAATTATTGATTTTTAGTGTGTAAAATATAATTTTGACAAATAGGAGCTGCATTAATTGGAGGCATTTCATCAATATTTTATTCATGGACTTTATATATAGAGCAAAAATACAATACAAAATTTAAATACTAAGATTATCTTAATCTTAAAAACAAACTACTAATCTCCTAAATCTAAATGATAAGCATAGTATTCTTATCATTATCTAAACAATATCCTAAATTTTGAAACATAACAAAAACTCCTAAAATCTAAATTATTCAAATTATAAATATATTGGTATCTATTTTCAATAGTAACACTAAGTGCTTAAATTTAAAAGCATAGGCCCTCATTGGACAAAATAAAAACATTAATGACTAAGCTAAAAGTAAGCATCATTAACTTATAACATTTAGCTTTTTTCTTACAAGAAACAACCTATAATCAACTTTATGAGCATTCAAAAAGGTAGCACAAATATTTAATATAACAATTGAAAAATCTTAATTTCTAACTCTGACATTTTTCTTCAATACCTTCAAGTTTAAATCTCAACACTTCGAACGTGCCTTTGGAAAGGGTTTTTGTCATATTGTTTGCAATTTGATTTTTTAATTGTAATTCTCCAAGCTGATTTCCTTTGACTTTTATGCTTTTCTAATGGTATGTTACTTTAATTTCATATGCTAAGTTCTTTCATTTTGAACAAGATTGTTTAGTATAGCAATAGCCAATTTGTTGTATATCTGAATATCAATTGATACATCTTGAATTTGCTCAACATCCGAGAAAATTTTCCTAAGCCAAATTGCTTGATTTGTTGTTGTAACTAAAATATACTTAACTTCAACTGAGGATTAAACCACCACGTCTTGTTTCATTAAATTCCATATGAAAATAGAAAGAACATATTTTTTGGTACTTTTGGCATCATCTAAACTTCCTGTCATTCACTGTTTGCAAAACCTTGAAGCTTTCCATTAAACCTTAATGATGATTATAAAGTGTTGAAAATAATAAGTGGTGAAATCATGAATTCCCACACAGTATATAGTGCTTTCACCTACTCATGCTCAGTAAACAAAATCAATTTGAATTTTCAAATTTGAAATATTAACCTTGTTGTTGCTAAGAGACCAAGGTGACAAACTTCTTCCTTTCTTCTTCAAGTGCAATTTTCGTAGAGGTGTGACCTTTCAATCCTACTTTTTTTTTTAATAATTCCATTTTCATGAATGTGACATCTCTGATAAGAGAAGCATGCTAGTTTAAGGAACAACTTTTGCATTCCACGATGGCTTTTCCATTTTGACCTTTTTCCCTTGTTGATGGTTTCAAAAGCAAACCCGTGTTTCCTGCTTTTCTCCCTTTTTTGTCCTATTTTTTTTGTTGGATTTGTGCTTTTGGGCTTGTGACCATTGTGAACCCAACTTTCCAATCACCATTTGGTTTAGTTATTTAACCTGATTCCTTAATTAGTTAAATTTGAAAAGGTTATTTGCATTTGTTGATGGCTTAGAAGATGCCATATGCAAGAATTTATCATTTGTATTTCTTTCAACTATTTATAGTATTGATTTCTAGTTTAGATTTTGCTTGCTCCATTGAATTGTACAAAAATGAACCAAACACGACAAAAACAGACAATATATAAACAATACTAATATAATACTATTTCTTCCTCCTTTTGGTATATGAAAACAAATGGAGAAAACTAAAGTATGAACCATAAAGCTTAAAATTGAGACACAAATTAATTTCATTAATTTATTCAAGGTGCAAATACAAATATTGATCTAAAAAGAAGATCAAATTATCACATAACTCAAAAACAAACAAACTAACTAAAATACTTAAAAACATAATCAGGAAACATGAAAGGATATAAAAAAACATAGCAAAATACAATCAACCTAATCTGTCAAGTTTTGGCAACTAAGCCTAGCCTCTATGTCATCTAAACATTCTTGAATAGTCTTCAAGGCATCCCTATTCTCGACAACATCTTCCATTTGTAGATTGATGAGAATGAAAATGTGCATCTTCATCATCATGTAAGTCTCAAATGTTGAAAAGGGCTTGATCCTTCCCACCCCTTCTTGAGCACTGGTAGAAGCCACCTCTTTAGCTTGGTCTTCATCTCCAAACTCCATCGGTTTCTCCTTTAGAGCCTTAATTTTAATTTAACTTGGTATGTTTGGTATTATCCAAAATGAGTTGGTGTATGGTGTGGACGAATAAGACACACCACACTCAATCTTTTGTGGTTAAAATTTATTTACATAAGTTAATTTATTCATAGGTAGTCTTATGCACACCATTATTAGAGCCATTATATTCATCTAAGGTATACAATATTATTAAGAGCCCTTATGCATCAGTTGTGTTATAAGATATTTTCAAATTTTTATTTCATTATTTATTTATTATTATATGCTTTTATTATTTTGCTAAAGTTAAATTGTAAAGTCCATTAAATTAATTCTAAAATTTTCAAAAATATTAAAATAAATTTATTAAATTATACCTCAATAATAATAAAAAATCAGTTTAGCCGTTTTTTCAATTTACTTTTTATAGATCAGATGAATACTGTTGAGCCTTCATAGTCAACTATGGTATTTTATTTTATTTTATTCTTTAGTTTCCTGGCATTTAATATCCGGCCATACTTCAAAAAATGACTAATGAGGGTATCCCTTCAACTGAAACAAAGAAACGATTAATTGTCATCTAAGAAATAAATTATTTTTGTCAATAATTTATATTTATATTAATATAGTTTGTCGCAGCTAAGAACCTTCTTTTCTATTAAAGAGCTAAGGAAAAGAGGTTGGCCTCCCAGATACCCACATAATCATCTCAAGAAGGTAGGAATAAGCCGCAATAGAGGACACTCGAGTGAAATTGGCAGTGCAATTTTTCTTCTAAAAATGCAATTGCACTTGAGAAGATGACAATAGACTCACGTCCAAAAGTTTACCTTGGGAAGGAGACATATGGGATCAATCAGAAGCTTGTGAGAATTTGAGCAGAGAGCTGAGGCAAAAGGTTCATAAACATCTAAAGCAAGAAACTCGTTCTTCAGCAGTGGAATTGTTAATGACGTAAACAAAAAGGGATGCATGAATCTTTGTTGTGTACGCAACCTCATCAAGCAATAGTCATAGATAATGGAATCAACAAAGAAAGAATAATGCATGTGAGTGATATAGCCGTTATAGCTATCAGGGAACATAGATAAAAATAATAACAACGTAAACTTGTAATCTGTAGTTCACTAGAATGCGCTATGCAATAATCAATCGTGAGATGTAGAATGACAGTGCAAGACCTCAGAGTTCAGCTAAACAGACGAGAGTTTCCCCAAACACTACAATGAATTGGTTTTCAATGTACACACCAATAGCCTTGCAAGTGATGAAATGAATTTGGTTCATAATTTGTTATTTAGTGTTAGTTGTTCCCAAAAGTTCCCCCAAACACTTCACTTGGATGATGAGGACTATTCTATCTAAAGGGTAATATCGAATAGAACTAGCCCCACGCGTGAAGTGTTCAAAGAGGAACTCCAAGGACACCCAACATTTAATCTGAGTCATGCTTCATGGATAGACAAAGCACACAAAAGATCCTATTTATAGGAGAGAAATATGTTCAAAGAACAACTAAATAATGAGGAATTTTTATGGACATGGAGATATGTAACAAAATATTTGTGTCTAGTAGTACTGAACCTAGTCAGAATGTCTGCTATGATCCTAATTGCTATGAAAGACAAATGGGTTTGTTGCTGGCAAAGTGATTCTAAGTTCTGGTAAAAAGAAGATCAATTCTCAATCCCTTTCAATCATTTTCAATCACACACTAATAAAAGTCACGTGTAGCTAGGAAAAAGAAAACTACGGTAATATATCGTACACTCTTCCTTTACATGGACATATTCCAGTTTATACTTTGAGAAGGATTTTTCAATGCATGAACTAATGATAACGTGTTAATTTGGTGTGTAAAAGAATTGTTTTTTAAACACGATAATGATAATAGATTATTATTTATGAGATTATAAACTAAAATTGAGCCATTATAAGTTGTTAAACATAGCAAACTTGCGGGAATATATTGGTGGTTATCTTTTTTCACTACTATAGCATACAAGTATACAAAATCATTTCAATTAATGTATTGTATAAATGATTTTCTAGTTTTTAGCTCAACTTTCGAATCACGGGGTAAGGAAAGTTATAATTTCGTTGTGCCGTTTGATTGACTGATAAGTTCATTTGTACTTTAAATGCCGAAACCATGTATGGATGTGAATTTAAAGAAAGAATAATTTTAACAAAATCAGAAAGCATTATTACAATCTAATTATTATACCTCTTAAATATCTAACTAGGAGCATAAAAATATAAGTCTAAAAAGAGTACGTGCTTTAGTGGATGCCTTACAGAAACAGGAATATTGTGTGTTATACTTTTACCTTTTTATATTGAATAAAATTCATGTCAAGTTCATTAGTTAAGGAATAAAACTCATCAAACAAAAAGTGTTACTATAGATATAATTTACTAAATTTTACAGTTTTTTATTAATAAAACTTTTAAAAATATTACAATTTGCTAAAGTTTTTCATAGCCTTCTATAGAACTTAAAAAGTCAGAAAGAAGAAAAACTGATTTTCATTAATTGTAAAAAATGAATACAATCCCACTGAAAAAATACACTGATCCAACTTATGTAGTGTTTACAGTATACAACTGAAAAACAGAAATGCAACTAAAGGTATTGATTTATTTCTAATACCTCCAAAGAAAAAGTTAAGGATCAAAGCATTATTGCTGCGTCTACATCAGTGCATCACATTGAAGACCCATTTTGTGACTCCAAAGTTGAGTTCACACACTTTCACGTACTAGATTCCATTTAACACTTGTCTTTATTCATTCAGATATCAATCTCTTTAATCAGAGAACGTAGCGAAGACAACAACGCAGAATGGCATGTGGCCACTTGATTTTGGCTGTCCTTGCAATATTCTCATCCTTCAATTCAACTCTCTATGGACCAATGTTGCGTCCAGGTTCACTATCTTGTATCTTCGATATTATTCCCATGAACATGAGCAACATTTGCAGCTCTGTGCCAAGAGCAGAACCCATTATAAATAGTGGCATTGGTCACACCATTCCCATGCAAGCACATACATAACTCATCAGTTGTCACCTAGTGTTCCCTCGAACACTTCAACGAGGAGACCCTTTTCAAATTATATATCCTCTCTGAAGTGTTTGGGGGAACCCCTGGTAGCATTTGATAATAAATTTTAATTGCTTTCATTTTGGAACAGTCTATGTTCATTCATTTCTTTTCATAATCATATGTAACGTGATATCTTGCTATTTGATGTAATTTGGAATGTCCAAAGCTTGGTCATATACTAATAATTAAGTTAAACTCTTAATTTGTCCTTATATTTTTTGGTGCAATATTTTTTCCTAATCTACGCATTATATTATTTTCTCTTGTTTTTGTTTTTTAAAAAAAGGAACAGAACTTTAGCCTTCCTATGTAATGTCAACCAGCACTATTCAAGTTAAGGGTGTGCTTCATATTTGTCCATTACAGCTATGGCTCCATTGATGTTGATAAATACATTCGTTTTGCCATCAAAAGCAATGCAGAAGAGGTTGATTTTTGGTTGTTGGAAGAGAATCAGCTAAATTCTCCATATGCTTAGTGTGCATGTGCAGGTGCAAGTGGCTTCAAGTCCTTGCTGAATGCGCTTGCACATTGTGTACTTGTTTCCTACAAGTACTACAACTCTGGAACTCTTCAGAGTAGATTTGAAATCCAAGGAGTACATACAGATTTTGCTGTCTAGATAATGATTGGGGTTCTCTGAATATTACAACATGGATTACCTGATAATAAAGCACCTGTTTTGCCAGAAGTTGAACTACCTAAACATGAATCTTTGCCATCAATTGAATGCACTTGTACCAACATGAAGACCATGTTCTAAATTGTGATCCCCATTGCACACGGCTATTGCGATTCAAATTTTGCGGTTATTGCAATGTGAAAGTAATAGAAATGGTTTAGGGGGGACAAATTTATAATAATCATTAGATTTATTATTAAAATAATAAAAGTTGAAATTTAATACTTAGTAACTAATTCTAGCAATTATTTTGAATTAAAAAAAATTAAAACAAAATTGTATTTTACACAATTCTCCTTCCTTCATTGTCATTATTCACCTCCCACTGCGCCACCCTCATCACGCGTCGTCTCCCCCCATGCCATATTCGATGCTGCAAAATACATCTCTATTGTCGACACCCAAACTCCCTTCATAATCCATTTGTCAATTAGCATCTCCTCAACTCCCTCTTTGTTTCCCAGTCTTAACCAAGACACACCACCAATTGTTTCTCCATTTGAGTCTTTCAAAACTGGCAACAAAACAGCCATGGGATCAAACATAAAACGAACCCATATGAGATAATAAATACATTGGGATAGAAAACGGAAACCAAAATCATACAATATAATTCTGGAAATGAATTTGCAATAATCAAATTGAATTCTATGAATCTTCGTTGCAATTCCAACACAAGGCTCGCTTTACATTGAACGACTATTTCCTTGATTCTCCTACATATTGAATTAAAAGATAATGTTTTCAACTTTCAAGTCAACTGTAGGAATACAAGGATATAAGCTTATCATAGGTACAAAAGTATTTGGTGTAGCAAATCCATTTAATAACTAATTAAAAAATTGAGTTCTTGTCTTAGTTTCTTAATTTATTAGCAACCACAAAGTTAGAAAAAATTTATTAAAAAAATTCACAAATTTATCAAAAATTAAAAACATATTTAAATTTATATTAAATTTTTATTTTCTTTAAAATATCTAATTTTACTGAAACTTGAAATATTTTATATTTTATTTTATATTATATTTTTAGTTCTAATATAGTTACCACATACAATATAAACTAATATTATTAAAAAATTAATTAAAAAGTGGTTTGAAATATTTGAAAGGGTATTGCTTTTTTAAGTGTCTATTACAACTGTTACGCTTTGTTAAGTATTTATTGCACAGCTATTTAAAATAAATAAATAAATAAATATTTGTGTTTAGAAAAATAGTTAGTACATTTTATAATTTAAAATAATAATTTATTTAAAATAATATTCTATTTAAATAGTTTATATCTACTTTAATTAATTTTTATATTTAATATTATTCAACAAATTATTCGTATAGTCAAATCTCAAAGAGTTTAAATTCTAATTGTTAAAATATTATGAAAATAATAAATTTTTTGAGTTATTCTCTCAATTTGTATATAAAAGTTATAATAAAATTTAAATTTAATGTAAAATATTTAATCATTCAACTTCTAATAATAATAAAAAAATCATTGAAAGTTATATATTTATTACAATATCTAAATTATAGGATTAAAAAAGATATTCATAATTACGTTATAGACTGAATATGTCACACACAAATATTTTATAATTAATTGAAATATAATTAATTGAAATGAATTTTCATTGAATATAAATCAAATTTTTGTTGTTAAATATATTAATAATGATATATGATAAAAGATTTTAATATTTATATAATATTATAGAATATTAAAATGATAAATTTATTTAAAATTATATGGATATTTATATCATATATGATTAATATGAATACCTGGTGTATAATAGTTTGCATTATATAATAATTTTAATAATAAAAAATAATAAATATTTATTTTATATATTTTCTAAAATAATTTAAAATACTATTAATATGCTTATCAATAAAATTACAGATCTTATGTTATATTAAATTATGTTATTCATTTTGTTCAAATATATAATTTTATTTAAATTCAAATAATTTATTTTTAATATTTTTACTTTAGTTTATAAAATATAATACTAATAGATATTTTTTTTAAAAAATTCATTAAAATATATGAATAAAGATATTACTCTTAAAGTATTTATTACAACTATTATATTTTTATAATTAGTTAATATTACATGAACATGTTAAGAAATAAAATATCTATATTAGATAACTTAAAAGTTAATAAATTTTTCATCTCACATGGAAGATAAGTAGAAGCACCCATAACAACCCATCTTACAAAAATGTTAATGAAATATAAATTACACATAAGAAATTAAAATAATAATTTATTTTAATTTATATTTTATTTCAATAATTTTGATTTTAATTTAATTAATATTAATATTTTTAAACTATTTAAAATATTAGTATTATCTTTAAATATTATAAAATTAGAAATTTTAAATTTTATTTATAAGTTTAGTTATAAAATAGTTAAATGATTTTATTATTTAAATTTTAAAAATAAAAATCATTTAAATTTAAGATAATTTCAATTACTTTTAAACTTTAAACATAATTTTATCACACAATTTTATAATTAATTTAAATAAAAAAATAGTTATAATGTTATAACTCAACATATGTCCGAGCTATGCACGGGTATAACGAAGAAAACACAAAATAATAAGACCTGAGGTCTTTTATCCACTTCTCATTTCTGAATAGGAAATCTAAAAGTCAAACATTTACTGTACTTCTTTCTGCATCTTCCACTTCTTTCTTTTATTCAAAATTTATAGAAACAAAGCGTCGGTGTAATCAATAACCGAGTCATTTTCCTTCTAACAAAATATAAAAATAAGGCATAGGAATCCATTGTGCTTTATCTGAAACCAGTGACGTATAAACATATGTTGTTTGAATGAAAATAGAGAGGTAGCAAATGAAAGACAAATAAATTAATCAAGTAAAAGTATTACATATTTTAGTTTAGTGTTTGTTTATGAAAAATAACAAAATGAGAACTCCTTTTCTAGCACTCAACAGAAAAATAAAAACTCTCTAAATTAGCATAAAATGAAGAGGTATGAATATGTAAAATAATTTTTTTTAATTCTTTATTTTAATTTTTTTATTTTATTCTTTTTATTAAATAATTTTTTATATTAATTTATATTATTTTTAAAATAATATCGTAATAATAATTTTAACAATCTAATAACTTATTATTTCATTAAAAAAATCTAACATGACTTAACAAATTTAATATCATTATTTATTTTGAACATATAAAAATTTAAAAATATAATTTATTAAAAAATATTACACATAATTATCTTGTTAAAGTTATTATTACGATATTATTTGATATTGTTACTTAATAATAGGGATTAAAAACAAATTAAAAGAATAAAATAAAAGAAATCAAGAAACAAAACTAAAAAAATATCATTTTTAAGGATCAAATTAATATTAAATTATTTTTATTTTTATTTTTAAAAATTAAATAAATTATTTATGTATAATAAGATTTTAAAAAAAATAATTTTTATAGTAAGAAAAACAATTGATTAAAAAGTAAATTTATTTTTTCAATTTCATTTGTGCTCATTAAAATAATAGTATAAATATTTCTTTTTTATTTCTGTTCATTCTACTTTTTTCTTTATTTTATTATAAAAATATGTTACTTTTGGCATGTTGAAATGCTAAATTAAGAAAAAGAAATAGAAAAATACATAAGAATTTTCTCTGCATGGTCTGAATATAACCAATAAAACACGTGTACAACTACAAATTGTGGATATGGATGGGCCACGTTTTTTATGCAAAGTCCAATGAATAGTCTATATTAATTATTTATTACTGTGAAGCGATACATTGTTGATTTCACGTTTTAATAATTTGGATCTTGTTTTTCACTTACTAACACATAATGGTTTTGAAAGTAATAATTGGACAAAAGACTTGTATGAACTAGTGTCCGTTCCTGACTTCTCTCTCGTTTTTTTCTCAGCCAAAAAGAAAACATTATTAATGTATGGTTACACGGGGTACACCCCTAACATACATTCAATACATGTGACAAGCAATTTTTTTTATTTTTTTAATACAAATGATATCTATATTAAAAGTGTGTGATTTGTGTCGTTTTATGTTCTTTGTGTTGAGAGAATCTTCATTTATATTATTCGGTCATTTTCATTTATGTTAATTTTCATTTCATTTAATTTTTATTCTTATTGTATTAAACTTGGTTTAAGTAAACGTGACTGTCCAAAAATTTTAACATGTCTTTACCTCATTCTCTAATATATTTCAGAGCCTCATTTTTTTTTATTCTCATTTCTCCAATGGAGCAGGGATGTTTTGTTTCTTTCTTCCCTTCTTTCTCTTAAGAGATTCGTTGTGTCTTCCCCAATAAGCTTTCGTCTACCACCATGCTTAAAATGTAATCACATTTAACTTTATGCCTCAAGGTTTATCAACCTACAATTAAATAATTCATCAAGTATTAGTCTTTACTATCATCTCCACATGCATTGAGGATTGACTCTACAACTCAAAACATTCATTCAATCTTATTAAATATGACTTTTGTGTGATCTTTCATTCTTTTGATACACAACGTCGACTATCCATACATATGTATACTCGTTAGCATACAATAGAGAATACACCTTATTTCATCCTTTGGCGGTTCACAATTTGAAGTCAATCATAATAGTCTTATCGTCAACTACACATTCCAAAGCACCACCACGAATTTCCCTCGCTCAAATGACACCTTATCTTGAAGGACTCTTATATTTTTATTACATCTCATTTTATTTTGAACATCATTATTTTCATTACTAATGTAGAACCCAAAGGAAACATAGTATTATTCTTTCATACATCCTCACCAATTTAATAACCTAAAACATCACAATCCATATCAATTTCTATTACCTCGTTACGAATACCATTTATAATTTATCATTTTCAAAAATCTTATGAATTTTCTCGTTACACTTAGTTTTATAAATTTTGTCCAAAACTATAATCTTCTACATCCATCACACACGTATTATTTGTCTTCCATCACATTTATGATTATTTTATGCATAGGCTATAATTCTTATTATTTATTATCTCGTTCCATTATTATATTTGCACTGTGTTTCCCTGATAATTCACTTCTTTCATAGTAAACAAATCATTGAGGTCACCCTCAATTTACTAAATGCACTTCCTTTTTGTGAGTCCATTTATCCAATGACCCAAAATCATTCAATTTACACACATTATGTTTGAGTCACAATACACATTACTTGAGTGTTTTTCATCCTGATCTTTCAAGGTTTAGAAAAAAAAAATCAAAAGTCAATAGTCAAAGTCATAATTAAAGTCAAAGTCAACAATTTAATCATCTCATTATAATACAAATTAAGGTCTCCCTAATAAAGTTTGACCATAATAATAAGCCACTAATCAAACCATAATTATTAACAATTGATATATCATTTTATTCGCTAATATACACATATAAAGAGATTATATGTCCATTAATTATATAAATTAACAAAAAATAGCAAATGATTACAAAATTGACCAATATAACTTATCATCACATATTATTCACAATAAAAGTTTTTTATAATTTATTTATGATAATTAATATAATTTTTAATTAATTTTTCCAATTCTCTATTTTTTGAGTGCTATAAAATACTAAAAATATCTATTCATGTCCAAATGTCCCAATATTTTACAAAAGTCATCCTTAATATCTCTAGATCTCCAATGATTTTTCTCAAATCCAAATAAATTTGTTTGCATAAGTTTACATTTTTTCAAAGTTATTTGTCTATAACAAAGCATTTAAGTATTCAATTTTAATAAATACTAAAAAAAAAGGTTAAAAATTATAAATAAATTACCAGTAGATATAAATGACATCATAAACTCACAAAAAGTTTTCTAAATGATAATGTTCACCATAATTATTTTCTAACATTTATTTTATCTCTAAGTAAAATTCTAGTAATTTACTAAGACCAATATTAAAAATATCAAAAATCCATAATTAAATACAAGAAAATTAAATTTGCATCCCTATATCCTAAGGATCATTACTGTGCTGCCAGTTTTTCAAATTTTTACCAAAATAACTTTGTAGAATATTTCCATGGTTATAGACAAATTGAATATCCCTAAAAGATAATTAGCTTAAAAATAGTAAATAACGTTAAAAAAATATGAAAAAAATTATAGATGAACCTAGAGACTTTAGAAACTTTAGGAATACCATTATCTCACACAAATTTATTTTTACATATTTAAAAAAAAATCAGAAACAATAGTAGTTACTTATCATCTCTTTACGTGTTATCCTTCTTACATTACTTTAATGAAATAAACTTAAAAATTCATAAACAAACAGAGCCAAATGCACAATAAAACCATGAAAATAAGCATAAAAAAATGGTTGAGGCAAGGACCCCTCATACCCCTTTCTCCTAACTTTAAAACACTTGATGATGAGTATTGATTGAAAACTTGTTGCCTCCTTAATATTATATTTGAAACTTGTTTTAATTCAATGGATAGACGACCTAGAATTTGGAAATGAAATGTCAAAAATAGAGAGGAAGAAGAGAGCATTGGAAGAAAAAAAAAGTGGTCTAGAACTTTTGGTGGTTATAAATGGTTTTCTCTATTTTACTCCTATATTTAAAACAAAAATAAGGCTCTAATTGTCCCAACCATTTTCAAGGTTCCTCCTTTCTCTTTATGTCTCTATTTGATTTTTAATTGGACCCATATGAAACCCAATTAAGTTAGGTCTAGGCCCATATCATTTTTCGTGCCAATTTCATTAGTAAAAAATTTACCCTTTCGTGTAATTCTCATTGACTATTTACTATGTATATTTTTTATTTTAATTATTTACTTTTCCTATTTAATAATTAATTTAATTAATCTCTTATTATTAATTAAAATTTCTATTTTCTAATTTAATTAGTTTTTTGTCTACTGACTCTTTAACAAGTAATTAAATTGCTTAATTGATCAATTAATTAATTTCTAACTAGTTCTTCTTTCTAAGATTAATTAATAAATGAAATGTAATTAATTTTAATAATCTTAATTTTAAATCACTAAGCACCTTAGAACATTTAATTTCACTAATCAAAATTATTACTAATTTATCAATAAATACTATGTGTCATTATAATTCTAATAAAAATGTCGAAATATTAATTAACTTAACTATCAATTAGAATTACTAATTTTATTAATTCTTTATTTTGTTTTAATTAATTTTATTAGGCTTAAATTAATTAACTAATTCATTTGAAGTTTAAGATTCTAATTATTAAGTTTAGATTGATTTTGCTCTTATTTATTAAATTGTCCTTAATGAACTAACTTGTCAACTCCTTTCTTTTGGATTTTATTGATCAAAGTTGATTGGTTTTTAACTTAGGTTGATCAAGACTTAACCATGTCTTATTCAATATTTTCTTAGTCTAATCCTTAGTTTATCATATTTTTCTATCTCTTAATTAATTATTTCATGCTCAGTAATTCAACTAACTACTTTTCAAGTTATTACATCATATATAATTATTATTTCTATTATTATTTTAGTATTAAATTTTTAGGTTGTTACACTTGACTTATGGTTGAGACATTTCTCAGACTATTAGGTTGTCATGATCCAAGAAATCATTGATTCTTGTAGGAATCAAAGATTACATAACAGGTAACATCTCAACATATTGAGATGTATCTAGATCAAAAGGAAAATATCTATTAAATCTAATATGTGATAACTACATATTATTAATACCTAATGGCTAATTAACAACTCTATTTCTTAGGATAGGTCCAAGGACCTTATGACCCATTAATGGGTATATAAATACAATTAGATTCTCAAGTTAATCAATTGTTCATTCTTATTTATTATAATCATTTACTATATTAAGTAGTTCATTGACTTGAACATTAGTGTGCCTTTGAAGGTACTCACTATAACACCCTTTTTATTCTCTCAATTTATTCGATATTCTAGTAATTGAAAAATAATTTTTTTAATCGATTTAAAATAGTAGGATAAATGTTTGTTATTAAGATCTCATAAATAAAGGATTACATTTATCAAATTAACGTCAATATTCCTTCTTGATACTAAATATGCATCATGTATTAAACTATCCACAATAGAAAGAACAATTAAGTTAGTCTTAATGTGACACTTAATTTTCAACCCATACATATAATGACTTAATACAAAACATTTTCTTTCTTGTTCTTATGGACCAATAGAACATACGAGTAGTGTTTGTTCAAAATTTAACTAGTAGACTTTCACATAGAGCTTAATCAGAACTTTCAGAGGGGTCTTCCTTCTCTAACGATTCTTCCTCTCCTCCTTAACTGTTGGTTGCATTTGGAGCTGAGTCTACAGGTGAGTTTGGAAGGTTGAGTTCATTTGGGGGCTGTTGGTACATTAGGTGGAACTTCAACATATCTGGGTGGCAAGGTCTAAGTCATAATGACGGGTAGGTCTATATGGGAGATTTTACCATGAGGTATAACATTAGGGGATAAAAAGGTAAATCTCACATAGCCTTTACATGTGTCATCTTAAAATTGAGGATCTTATGTATATCTCCTTTCTAGAGGTATGATCGTTAGATGAAACAGGAGGTGAAACTTGTTTTCCATCTGAAAAGGGATTGTAGGAGTGAGTCATCTATCCTTAAGCACACATACAAATGTGAGAACATCTATTTACTATCGCATACTCTCATCTCACCTTGTCGTGCCTACCTAAGATTCCAAATTGTAATAGGGTCTTTCGTTGCCTCCAAATTTTCTACTCCAAGAAGACTTACACGAAACATGTTAAATCCATGTTTGCATATTGGGTGACTACTGAGAGTATATACCTCATCTAGTACATCAACTTATGTACTCTCAATCGTTCATACTAATACTTTGCTTTCTTGGGGAGGCCAAGCTAGTTCTATGAATCCCTCTATCTTAGAGTCACTCACAACTTGACACCTTATCTACCCTCAAGGACAAATCGAGCCTATCATTCCTCAAGTATCTTCTATAGTCAACTCATGCAATTATCCAATCTTAAATTTCACACATATTTTTAATCAACAACTACCCCCAACATTCTAACAATTGATTCTCTTGGTACTTATTTCAATCTTTGATGTTATTTCTCCTTAATCAATTTATTTTACATCAAGCGCCCAACCATCATGGTGTAGGGTCAAGCATTTACCCTTATCTTTACTTTTGTCCAAAATATTCATACATAAAGGATCATCTAACACTATTGAGACTTATGATTTTCATAAGTTGCAGATTCATCTTCTAACCTAGGGTTCTTGTATAAGTTCTATCTATAAGAGACTCTCATTATGAAAATTATATTACACAATATTAGTATAGACAAACAATCAATCCAAATAAACTTTAGATGTTAATTCTATAATATAAAATAACAATTAATGGTGAATAATAATGAGATTACTTCTCATTTTTGTACATATTTCATTCCCTTATAATATATAAGGCATTTATAATGATGTATTAAGTAAATAAAAGAGAAACAGTTAGATATAAATTTTTTGAGAAAAGAAAGTAGAAATTAATTTATCATCTAATCTTTATAATTTCTCCTATTTCCTTTTATTATTATAATATTTATCATTTATTATTCATTATTTTTGTTTCTCTCTCTCTTTCTATGTTCTCTCTTTCTCTCTAGTTTCTCTTTCTTTCTCTCCTTTCTCTCTCTCCCTTTACTTTCTCTCTCTCTTTCTCTCTCTCTCTACTTCCTCTCCCTCTTTCTCTCTCTATTCTCTTTCTCTCTCTCTCTCTCTTTCTCTCTCTATTCTCTCTCTCTCTCTCTCTCTCTCTCTATTTTTTCTATCTCTCTCTCTCCATGTCTTTACTTTCTTTCTCTTTCTCTGTGTTTTCTCTTTCTTTCTCCCTCTTCTTCTCTCTCTATTTTTTCTCTCTCTACTTTCTTTCTCTATTCTCTCTCTCTCTCTCTCTCTATTTTTTCTATCTATCACTCTATGTCTCTACTTTCTTTCTCTTTCTTTAGGTTTTCTCTCTCTTTCTCCCTATCCTTCTCTCTGTACTTTCTTTCTCTTTCTCTCTCTCCTTTCTCTCTCTCCTTTCTCTCTCTTTCTGCCTCCCTTTCTTTATTTTCTCTCTTCTCTCTCTCTCTTTCTTCTTCTTCTATCTACCTATTACTTCTTTCCCTAACTGCCCTTTTCTTTTCTTACTCTCTCTCCAAATGGATTCTACCAAATATTTTGCTAAGGATTTCAGTTTCACAAAACAGCTAACAACCTTTCTATGCTACAATAGGATCATGAATAGTCATTCTTACTGCTTAGAGTTAATTGGAAAAGAATTCAAGTTCCATAATTCTTCCAAAACGTTTTTAGCATGGCCATGAATTTTGAATTCGATTTGCTCAATATGGTTGCTCAACAAAATATAAAGTTGCTAAACTACTTAGAGTATAAATTTGAATTTTTCCAATAATCATAACATGTAAATTGGAATTCAAATTTAACAAGGATGATCAAAATTTGAATTTGATTCATCAAATATGTTTTCAGTAGCTAATAGACTTGAAACAACAATTGAAATTTCAAAAAAATGAATTTCAACAAGAAATCGAAGATCAAAGACTCCTCCTACTTGATTTTTGACTTTCCAACTAGCAAAAACCAATTTTCTGGCGAAGGTCTGATTTGGCATTTCCTACCTCTGTTTTTGTTGATTCTTGAAGGGAAGGGAAGCTGAATTTTTATTGAATTAGTCTGTGAAAAGAAAAAGGAGTGTAAACTCGAATGCAATGAATAATTTTTTATTTCAAGCTTCTTCTCCCACGAGCAACTTTGCTTTTATAGATATCCTCAACTTCATTTTACCTTTATTTAATTCGTGAAGTATGGGCGAAGGTAGTTGGTATGGAATTAGGGGTGCAGGCTATAAGAATGACGACTTGCAAGTGGAGGAGCTCAAGAAAGAAGGAGTTGTGTCACCCTTCAATGGCAGTTTATAAGTTTTCAACATATATGAAATATATTTTAAAATGTTACGTTTTCACTGGAAGCGACTTGGCTTAGCAGTTAAGACGTTGAGTATCAAGCGTTAGGTATCCCCTTCGAGCCTTCTTGCAACACCTTTTGTTTTTATTTTTTGATTTTTGAGAATAATAGTTTATCTACATTTTATTTCCTATATTAAACGCGGATGGGCCTAACGGTCTAGTGGCAAAATGCGTTACCTTCATTTCCTTACCTTAGGTGTATGGGTTTGAGCTTGGTGTGCCCCTTTTTTCCTTATTATTCCCTTTTCAACTTATCTTTTCCATTTAATAACTCATGTACTCATTTTGCTACTAATTTATCACTTGTGGCCCTATAGTTTAGTGGTGGAACATGTTTTCTCTTTCTCAAGGGTTGGGATTTTTCATATTTTCTACCATTTTCTTTTATATATTTATTTATATATATATTATTATATAATTAATATTTTCAAGATTTTAATTATTCTAAAAATCCTATAAATTCATTTTTATTTTTCCCTTTTTGTTCCT
>JAMLFT010004343.1:0-19718 GCA_026544285.1 Pachyrhizus erosus | reverse complement strand
AAAAAGGTTATTATTTGATCTAATTTAAAAGATAATAAAATTAAAATTAAAATATTATTTAATATTAAAAATTAAAATATTTTTTTAAATGATTAAAATCAATTTTATTTAATAAAAATCAAAATAAAAAATTATTATTTTTCAGAACCAATTTTATATTTTATTTTTTTAACTAAAGATAAATGATTTTTTTATTCTATCATAAAATATTTGAAAATGGTTTTTTAAATATTTAGATAATAATTTTATAATTTTATTTTATTGTATTTTATTAATTCCAACTCATTTCATTCTATTTTATTCCATTTTATGCCATGTTCTTTTAAATATCCAACCTGAGATTCTGTCTACAACATCACACTAATATCTCAAACTAAAAATACCATAAGCAGAGAGAGCCACCCTTGACCCCTTATCCCTCCCCTAAATTCAACTTCCGAAGTTTGCAAATTTTCACTCCATTTTCCAAATCCAAATCAGCCCACCACCATTTTTGGGGTTAGAAAAATCAGAAAATGCAAGTACTATCATCATGCAATTTGTGGTCAGTTGGAGTGCCAACCCACAGAAGAAGAAGAAGAAACTGTGTCATCAGCCGCCGTGAGATATGCTTTAATGGAATGTCCTCTGTTTGCTCTCACTCCCAACACTCTCCAAACGACGCCGTTTCGCCCATCTCCATTTCAAGGTTTCCCCCATCACACTATGCACCCTCATTGTTCTTGCAAACTGATATTTCAGTAAAAAACTGCAACTGGGTGTGTGCCTTTTGTGATTACATTTTCCAAGTTTGAGTCTTTGTGCATGAAAGAGTGCATTTTCATTTTCAAATTAAGGAGCTGTTTGGTTTGAAAAAAAAGCATTTTCTTTTCCGTTTTTAGAAGTTTGTATAGGAAACAGTAAAAGCAAAAAAAACAATAATTTATTATTATTATTGCCTATAGAATCTTTTGAAAATTACAACAAATTGAAAATAAGGTGGTACTTTTGTAATTAAAAGTGAAAACAGATAATGTTTACAGAAAGTGAAGAGGTCCTAAGATTTCAATAACAAACTGCAACTGGGTGTGTGTCATTTGTGGTTGCATTTTCAAAGTTTGTGTCTTTGTGGATGCAATATTGCTTTCTCATTGTTGGTGTTCTTGTTCTTATGTGGGCTTGTGACTTTTGTTGATGTGTGCATGTTTGATTGATTACATATGTAGCAGCACTGTTCAAGTTCAAGATGAAACTCTGGATTTTGGTGAAATGCTGAGGAAGATTGCTCTGTCTCCAACACGACGTGTGTTAATGGCGAGTTTGACTATGCATTCCTGTTTCTGTTCTTCAAGGTACTTGTCAGGTCCGCACGGTTCTGCTTTTATGTTCAACTTGTTTGATTGGTTGTATATTGTGAAGTTCGTAATTTTTGAACTGTAATTTCAATGGTCAAATGTTATCTGTTTTTTTTTTGTTCTGGGGTGCAGTTAAGATGTTTTTATTCCCAGTAAAATTAGGATTTTTTGGTTTTAGTCTTTCCAAATTTATTTTTGTTGGTTCTAGTTTTTATAAATTTTAAAAGTTTTGAAAAATGAAAATGATCTCTGTTAGCATTTACTAATGGAGACATGTGTCTAAACATGACACCTCACATGCCATCTTAGAGTGGTTTGTGACATGGAATGTCTATATTCTTGTCACACCATCACTAAATGATGATAGAGACCATTAAAAAACATTAAATTTATGAAGATTTAAATGAACAAAAGAAAGTTAGAGGGCTAAAACTAAAAAAAATTGTGATTTTATAGGAATTAAAAATATATTTAACTCTTTTTCAACTGCTTGAAGCATTTGCTGGTCTAGTTAAAGGATTTATAGTTTTCTTGTAAGTGCTGATGAGGTGGATCACCTTCGGTTTGGTATATTTGACTCTGATTATTAGTTTGTTTCAAGACCTTGAATAGCCAATGGTATCACGAGATCATAGTTGTGATATGACATCAATTGAAAATATTGAATTCGTTAGTGGAATGCAGTGATAGAATTCTAGCAGCTGTGTTCTAATTTTCTATGTTCTTTCATGGTAGAAAATATGTTTCATAAACATATTGTTATATTCTTTTATACAAGTGTCTATTAGCATTTACCAGTACAGTTTATCTTCATGCAAAGTGTCTATTAGCATTTACTAGCACAGTTTATCTTCATGCAATAAATTATAAATGTACAGCCCTAGCATTGGGAGATCCATCAGTGACACTTGAAGAAGTAACCCCTCCTGTGTTTTCTTCTGGGCCACTCTTTCCCGTAGAGGTTGGCTTTCAACTGTAGTCCCTCTTTTGTCTGTTGTGGTTTTATGACACATTTTTTTTACTTTATATAGCAGTAGTTAATTCCAATACATTGTGATTGGCAGGATCGAATTGTCCAACTATTCGAAAGAAACACATACTCTGTTGTTAACATCTTTGATGTGACATTACGTCCTCAGCTTAATGTAACTGGTGTAGTTGAGGTAACTTAAACTATAATACCTGATATTAAATCACTTTAAGGTCGTATCGATGGCTATATAGTTTTTTAATTATTTTTTTGTGTCTAGCTAATAAGCACGATAGTGTTTTTATAGTCCTATATACGAGTAGAATATCAAAGAATGTTATTTAATTTTTGTATCTATACTGCCAGATTCCTGAAGGAAATGGTTCTGGAGTAGTTTGGGATGAGGAAGGCCACATTGTGACAAATTATCATGGTGAGAATCAGTGAACAAAATACAGTTTCTATGTTATGTCTGAATTCTATCTCCCAAACAATACGCACACACATTAAGCTTTGGTTCTCTTCAGTAATTTTATTGAGCTACAAGTGAATGTGCATGAGGTTGACTTCTTGAATTGGGCACGTATTCTCAATGTAATAACAAGTATATGTTGATTTTTTTTGCTTTTAAATATCTCTTGAATTTTCTCCCCTTTGCTCCATTCCTTGAAAAATTTAGCCCCATTTTGCTGCCTGCTTACTAGTGGGATAAGACTTTGTTGTTGTTTGCTGCCTGCCTAACATACTTGCTGTGCTCTGATGGAGTGCTCTATACAATGCACTTGGTAATTTGTATGTATATTTTCCAAATCTTAGTGCATTCAATAGGCTTTCCAGACCAGTTGCTGAGTTCTGATTGTTATATTCTTGTGTTTTTCAGTAATTGGCAATGCACTTTCAAGAAACCCAAACTCTGGTGAGGTTGTTGCCCGAGTTAATATTCTTGCATCAGAAGGGTGAGGCTCATGGAGACTTTATTTCTTAGCATATGTAGCTGTTGCAAACTTACTAAGCATATGTAATTCTGACACTTTCTATTATAAAGGTTACAAAAGAATTTTGAAGGTAGACTCATTGGAGCTGACCGTTTAAAGGATCTTGCCGTCTTGAAGGCATGATTTCTTTTTTACTTCCTGAATTTATTTCTTTTGTAAATCAATTGTCTGGCTTTCACAAGCAATCTGCTTAACAACATCTTTGTTTCACTTTACAACATTTTGCTTCCAAGTTGGATTTCTTTTTGTTGCTGTTGTGGTTCTTAGTAGTTAGTAGCATATGAGGTCTTCTATCTGTTTGTTTCTGCCTTACTTCTATAATGATCTATACCATTTAGTGATTAATTCATTATTCAAAGTCTGATTTTTTTTCCTCTTGAGTTCATTCATGTTGCATGTACATTAAAATAATGAAGGTTAACAGTCGCTTTCTTTGTTAATTAAAATAGTACTCACATTGAGTTTGTCTATGTGCATCCTTTTAATATTAATGAAGTGAAACATTTGGTATTTAGGACAAATTAAACAATATTCACAGTGTACCTCCTTGTGTTCATATTGAAGCAATCAAGGCTCTAAACTAATGATTCTGTAAATCACATATTTATTGCTATCTTGTTCAGAGTTACTAAAATAATGCATGTATCATACACATGATGAGATATTAATTAATTAATAACTTTGCAAATACAGGTAGAAGCCCCTATGGATATTTTAAGGCCTATCAAGGTGGGGCAGTCGTCATCTCTAAAAGTTGGGCAGCAATGTTTGGCAATTGGAAATCCATTTGGCTTTGATCACACCCTCACAGTTGGGGTTATTAGTGGACTTAACCGAGACATCTCTAGTCAAACTGGGGTAACAATTGGCGGTGGTGTCCAAACTGATGCAGCCATAAATCCTGGGAACAGGTTACACTAGACTCCCTTCTGTATATGAACTAAGAATATTCCCTTTCCATTTTTCTTTACCAAATTTTGTCCCTTGAGTTTGGTGCAGTTCACTTGGTCAAAAAGTTGTTCTTTTCATGATTGGTATTAAGTGTTAACTGGTTTTATATCAAACACTGCACTTCTTACTTTTCCTATGACTCTAACAGCGGAGGACCCCTTCTGGATTCAAAAGGAAGCTTAATTGGGATTAATACTGCAATATTTACTCGGACAGGCAAGCTATGTTACACATTGATGTGTATCTGAATATGATAGCTAAGGAAATTGTTTTGTTCCACTTGTCAAAAATTTACGACCACTTTTCACCTCATGACATTGTTATTCACCTTCCTTTGCATAGGGAAATGACTGTTTAAGCTGTAAGTTCTAGTTGCTCTTAATTTACTTTTTATGCTTTAATTTTTTTGTCTTTTTTCTTGCTATTGCAGGAACATCAGCTGGTGTAGGATTTGCCATCCCATCTTCAACTGTATTGCGAATTGTTCCACAGCTGATTCAATTTGGAAAAGTATGTGCTTGATGTAGCCACACATACACTGAAACAATCTAGGCAAATCTTTAGCTTTGCTGTGAAACTGAAAATTTTTATGTGCAATACATAAATTTCTTCTCTCTTTATTTTAGACATTGACTCTTTGTGTTCACATCTTGACAAGGTTTCATGGTTGATGGTCCTTTTTATGTTTTATAAAAAAAGTGCATTATTTTTCTAGATTTTAAAGAGAAAAAATGTTTATAAAAAAGCTATTTTATGTGCATCTTTTCTTTCTATACATAATCTTTGCTTTTAGCTGCAAATTTTTCAAG
This sequence comes from Pachyrhizus erosus, assembly GCA_026544285.1. NCBI lineage: Eukaryota > Viridiplantae > Streptophyta > Magnoliopsida > Fabales > Fabaceae > Pachyrhizus > Pachyrhizus erosus. The sequence goes on along the minus strand of JAMLFT010004343.1, from coordinate 14,659 downwards.
ACTAATATATCCTACGGCTATATTTGATTGCATGGTTGGTCAATTTAAGGTTGTTAGAGCTGGTTTAAACGTGGATATTGCACCAGACTTAATTGCGAATCAACTTAATGTTCGAAATGGAGCTCTTGTTCTTCTGGTAAATTCACGAGCTTCTTTCGTATACTGTATTAAACTTTACCTCCAAATCATTCTTTAACTCTCTGGAACTTGTGTTCCTCAGGTTCCTGCAAATAGTCTTGCTGCCAAAGCTGGGCTAAATCCCACTACAAGGGGCTTTGCTGGAAATATAATCCTTGGAGATATCATTGTTGCAGTTGACAATAAGCCTGTGAGTTCTCTTTGTAGAAACTTTTTGTTAACTGTTTGAATCATAAGCTCATTTAAAAGCCAAAATATCAGTGTCCTGAAAAGCAGACCGACCTGACCTGAAAAAATAACCAGTAAAAAAAACTGGTAAAGTGTGTAGTTCAAATAAACCACAGAACCGGCCTAGAGAAAAAATTGTAAGAGAACCAGAAATCCGACGAAAAACACTTCAGTAAAACCGTTCAAAATATCATATTGCCATTTTCTTTTTTATTATAGATGTGAACTTGTTATTGTTAATGAACATCACTATGTACTGTTGAAAGTTAGACTTAGAGATTGTGATATATTTGATTTAGACCTTTGTGTGTATTTTGAATGTTAAGAACCTTTAAAATTATGTTTTATTTTTAGATTTTAGAGTTATAAATTTATGATATTGTTTTTCTTTAATATAATTTTATGTATTATTTAATTATTATGATTTATTGACATTGGTTTGATTACAGTTAAATCATTAAATCTTAAACTAGTGTATTGATCAGTTTAATAAATAGTGTGGTTTTAGAACATTGCAAAATATCAATTTTATATTGTCAACCTTTATTTCATCTCTACTATACCTTTTATGTGTTTGGTCTATAAAATACAAATACTGCTCCTGGACACACCACACCACACTACCTGTTTAAGTAGAGGAGGCATGCATTGTTTTGATAACTTTGGTGCATCTTTGCCAGGTCAAGAGCAAAGCAGAGTTGTTGAAAGCATTAGATGACTATAATGTAGGAGATAAAGTGGTCTTAATGATTCAGAGAGGCAGTGAAAAGTTGGAGCTGCCTTTGGTACTTGAGGAACAAAGTTCTTGAGATGGTTTATATGCATTGATGTGTTATAGCCCAGTAATGTATTATGTTGGCAGACATGTAATAGTTTGTGCAGTAAAGAAAGAATTTTGTTTGTATAACGAGGGTCTTATGCAGGGAATGAAATGGAAATATGATAAATAATTTGCCTGATTTATAAAATACTTCACTCTTGAATTTTATCTCTTGCATTATAGGTTTGACAAAGATGTTATGTGCTGACCTAATTGGCAGTCCAGGGAACAAAGACAATATGCTATATATAAGTCATTATTTTTTATCAAAATGATGTATAATGTATAAAAGTGGATTAAATATAATGGTTCTAAATTGCTTGGGAGCAAAAATAAAAGTTTGATATACCTATCCAAAGTAAGATTCTGAAAAAAAAATAAAATGAGCGAGTGTATTTATTTTTAAATTATTTAGTGGGTTAGTCATGATGCACTTTATGTGAAACTAAAATGGACAAAGTTTTATTTATTCATTTATGAGGCAACCTAAAGAAAGGGTACAAAAACTAGTTTTGATTGATTTTAAAGGGATCTACATTTCTTTGTGATTGTGGTGCACAAGTTAAGGTTTTAGGTAATGATTTTTGCACTAATTTATATTTACATAATCTTTATTCATTCTCGTCTAAGTTATTAAATAATATTATGGTCTCGTTATCTTTTTCTTAATGGTCTACGTACATAGTTGAGTAATTTTATTTTTTTTTTCTTTAAAGTTGAAAGAAAAAAAATGAAGGGAAAGAAAATAAAAAGTGAAATAAAGATTTAGATTATTTAATTCTGTAAAAAGTGGAAAAAAAAAGAAAAAAAAAAGAAGATATTTATATAAATTGATACAAATATCTCAAATAACAAATAAATGTCTAAAAAGTAAGGATGTTTTTGTCTTTCTAACCATATATAACCCTTATCTTATTTTCTCTCCAAATTATGAAAACAAAAGTGTTCGTGTAGGACTTAATGATTATATTTTTCTTCTATTTAAATGCTATTCCAAATAGAGGAAAGATAGAATTTTTCTATATTTTCTTTCCATTACAATCTTTCCCCCACTTTTATGTTGTACATTGATGTTCTTGTAATATTCAATATCAATAACTTTTACATATAATGTATCAAATACTAAATGACTGATACGTCTGAGATGAAATTGTTAACACTGACCAAAATATGAATAATTGTGACCAAAGTATACTATATTGAAATCTGATGTCTATTGATACTGGTCCAACTCTTTAACATAATTGAAACATTGTGGATAAGTGTTGGGTACTTACAAAAAAATTAGTTTGATGTTCAAGTAAGTTATGATTTCAAAGAAATGACATGTAATGAATGCTTGCCAATTAGATACTGGATTCTTAACATTAATGTTGGAAATAGGGCAAGTGACCTTATAGGAGCCTACAATATGACTTGGGTAAAACTTGATTTTTTTATTAAAAATGTTAAGTTTAAACTTTTTTAAAAAGTCTATTTAAGTTAAAACATTAGGTTTCAGGTTTTAAAAACGTCAATTAGGTTTGATAATTTGTTTCGTTTATATACATATACAATATATATAATATTATAATTATATCTAATACTAATAAAAAAATGTATATTATTAATTATATATTTCTAAAGATCTATGGACTTAATTAGATTCCATACATAAAATAGGTTACGCGAGTAGACTTTCAAGTCTTAATATCAAATAAGATAGATCAAATCTTAAGAATTGGTCTATTAAAAGTAAATTTATTAAATTTAAATTTAATAATTATGACTTTACCTGATCTATTTTCACCTCTATTTAAAGCATGAAATCTAAGACATCTCAAAAAAAATATTATCCTATTTTAGTGTAGAGACATAATAATTTTAGTTATAACAAAATATGATTCATTATTTACAACGGTATATCAGAAGCGTCTGAATATTGACTTTAATCAATGTTTCTAAATTGATTTGATATAATATTTTGAGTTTAAGTAGTTCATCACATGCATTGGGCCCAAGCTTAGTCTAAAACAACTACCTTTGTTTTTTATTCAATAAAAAAAAAGAATTTAAACAATAAAATTAAAAAATAATTATGCAAGAGCAAGTTAAAGACTAAATTCAACCGTTTGAATTTTAAATTCTCCTACAAAAGTTACCAATTTCATATATTGCTGCAAGCAATAATGGAAACTACATAAGAAAGTGATCTAATAGGCTTTTTTTTCAACTAGTTCACATACGCAGGAAACTTACACCAGAAATTGATGATGCTTATTTGCTTTGTTTAATTAACATAATATAAAACATATTCTGCTATGTTTTTGGATTTGCAAGGCATTTTATTCATTAATTTTCTCAGTTGTGTGATGAATTGAAAGAAAAATAAGATATACGGTAGCAATTCACAGAGGTATCAAAATGTTTGATGTGATATGCATTTTAGAAAAAAAAAAAAAAAATAGAATGAGACTTTTTTTTTAAAAAAAAAAACAGAATATATTTTATTCTTTTAAAAAAGGTGTTAAACAGTGAACTAAATTAAGAAGACAAAATAGAATCTTTTTATTTCATTCTATCAACTTACCAAATTATATATATATATAAAATAAAAATTTACAATCATCATCACTAGTTAATCGGCTAAATTTATTGGACAGTAAATCTGTCATATAAATGGTTCAGTGTGAAATGTGAACATCTAAAATTTGATTTAGGGTAAAAAATTATATATAAGGTCATGTCTTTACGTAATTGTCCTTATTATAATACTCTTTAAAATATTTGTGTGTTTGATCAGTGTACTTTGTTGAATTGGATAATTGGAATTCTTGCACCTATTATTGAAAAAATATATTCACAAAATAATAAAATAAGTGTTTTAAATTAAAACATTTTTTTAAGCATGCTAATTAGTTCCGGGTGAAATTACTAAATTTGACTACTATATATATTCAGAGTACATAGTAACTAAACACAAAATTTAAAATTGTCAATTAAATGTGCTGGCAAATACAAGATAAGTGTTACTAAAAAATATAAAAATGAAAGATAAGTGGGAACATGAAATATATGACCTATATATATCAACCAATAAAAAAAGAAGATAACACTGCATTACACAAAAATTTGAGATCTCTATACCAATCTCGTGTGAAAGATGGATATAGTGTTTGAAACCATGAATATTCCACATTCCAATACATATTATTATCCTAGCATGGATAATTACACACAGTAACTGTTTCTTCTCATTATATTTTAATTTTAAAAATTAATTAATGAATTTACATGATAAAAAAAATTAATTTTCAAGATTCTGTCCATATCATATACGACTATAATAGGTTTTAACTTTATCTGAATTAAATAATGATGGGCTAACCAATTGAATGCCTAAACTTGTGTATATGAAATATAACTTAAAAAATATTGATAAGCCATGCAATCAGCCTCATCAGTGGGGCCTCAAGTAAACCACATCATCAAGATTCTTCAAATTGATTGACAAAAATCAGTAACATTTCACCCAATTTTAATTGTGATATAATGTTTTTGGTCTATTGGAATTAATATTGTTACTTCTTTTTTTTGCTTTTCTTTTTTGACTAAAAGTGATAGGGAGATATCCCAATATTATGGGATTAATAGTATGTCATTATATTCTTGTGTATTGCAAAGTATAGAGAATAAAACTTACAAATTTTTTCGTCAGAAAAAAAAAACCTTAGAAATTTTTTTATATGACAATTATAGAGATCAAGTATATATTTAAGTATTTTTAATTTTCTTTTATATGATTTTTAAATTTATTTTTAACTTGCAACTAATAAAATAAATTAACACAATATAGAATCTAACAATCACTTGTACTTTAAATTTTATGAAAGTGTAACATGAAAAGCAGTAAAACATATTAAAGGTGTATTTTTTTTTTTTACAATGGTGACTGTAAGGTTTTGTTGAAAATGAAACAACGATTAATTAAAGAAAAGAACGTAATGAAACAATAACATATGATTTAACGAAGTTTAACAATGTGCTTACATATTTAGAAGTAGGCATCCCTGATGGGTTTGATGTAATTTGTTTTGCTTCACATTTTGATTTTGACAATAGCAAGAAAAAATCAAGCCATATTGAAATAAAAAGTGAAGTATTTTTTTTGTTTCCAATTGATTCAATTGTTTTTTTTTGTTAGTTTAAAACATTTTGATTTGATTTTAAATATCCTTACTTTTAATGAATTAATTTCCCATAAAATTCCTTGAAATCATTAATATGTATTTTAAAAAAATGGTATTAATTTTGTTTTTATTGATGATAAAACTGTCTGTGATTACTAAAAAGTTCTCATGAATTTTCGTAAAAAATAACACTTTTTTTTTTATAAAATCAAATATACATAGGCTTAAATAAAGTTTTAGTTTTTTTAATATATACTTTTTCAGTTTTAATCTCTAAAAAAAAATTTTCTTACCAGATTTAATTCCTATTATTCTTTTTTCATTTTAGTTTCTCATTACTATTTTAATCCCAGTAAAAAATGATCAAATTTTGATATATATTTGTCTTATATTAAAAAAATTTCATTTTATTTTCTATTAAGTATGAGCTATCATATCTATTTTTTAAGCTCTACTAAGCATGTCATCATTTAATAAGAATTAGGACTAAGTCTAAAATAGAAAAAAAATATAAAAAATAATAAAACAATGTTGTAAAAATTAAAAAAGACATTTAAGACAATTTTATAATTCACCCCTCAATCTAGCACTTACCCAATCATATATGAAGGTAGCAGATAGACTTTTCAACAAACAAGAAATCTATTGGAAATTGGCCAATTTTTTCCATGTTGTTGCTTCCTCAATCCATTCAGGGAATATTTATTTATAGTTAAGACTAAGTTATTTGAATATCACATAAAAAAAAGTTATTTGAATATAAGAAAGATTTGAGTGAAACTTGAGTTTACACACTAATTAACGTTAACTTGTGCACTCACTGGTTCATGGAGCTGTCACAATTGTTTTACAGTGATTCTTCTTTGCAACGGATTAGGTTGAATTTGCATCAGTAACTTTTCAATTAAGCAAATAGAATGAGAATCCAAATATACCAAAGTTTTTTTAAGAAAAAGTTTAGAGAGAGGAGATGATGCTCTAGTCCAAGATAGAGAAAGTCTTTAAACTAAAAAAAAAAAGAAAAGTTTAGAGAAATACTTATGTTTAGAGTCTAATTGAATACAAAAGTAAAAATGTTTTTGATAGTTTTTCTATTGAAAAAACTCTATTCCTAATAGAGAAATTTTAAAAAATATTTATGTTTTGTAAACAAACTTTTATCTTGTTCTAGGAAAACAATGAGTCAATGCAGTAAATGTGTAATATAATTAACATATAACTTTGTTTTTTCAATATGTAGTTAAATGTTTGATTTTAAAATTATCTGTTGAAAAATATTAATATTTTAAATAAATTTTAATATAAAGATTAATTCATATTTTTTAACTGGGGACACTTGTCTTAAAAAAAATATAAGATTAATTGCAATTTTTATCCTAATGTTACACAATCTTGCGAATTTTGTTCCTAGTTATTTATTTATTTATTTGCGAATTTTGACCTCCTAATTAAAAAAAACACATTGTGAATTTTCTCTTAAGATCAATTTTTTGTGAAATCCTAAACAACGCAATGATGTGAGCATTACTTTGCAGCAGTTTTTAACTACCCAAACTTATGGTGGTTTAAAAACGTGGTTATAAGTAGTTTAAAACCACCGATAAATGTGTCACATTATTTAATGGAGAAATAATGTAGGGTAAAAATTATGATGTTTTGTAAATTGAAAGGTAAATTTTTTTTTAAAAAAATTGAAAGACAAACCTTGCAAGATTGTGTAATGTTGGGATAAAAAGTACAATTAAGAAAAAATAAAAATATATTATTTAGATATTATGCTGCTTGAATATCACTTTCTAATATAAAAAACCTTGAATTGTCGGCTAAATATACTGGACCAAGTATTAACTTTCCAACTGTGCATTGCTAAGTTAAAAAATGAAAAAAAAAAGATTTCACTCAATACACAATATTAACTTAACTTATTGTACAGTACAACATTGTTTTGAGTCATAATTATGTTTAAGGGATGATGTCCACAGACAGAGACTTAGGTTGCAGGAGTTTGACAGTTTCCCAACATGGGTTGTAAACCCTAAGACAGACGAAAGAAACAAACATGGGCATCAAACGAGGCCTAAGTTCTGGTAAATTAACCATGTTTGGATTTTGTAGTCTCACCCATTAATAATCTTTTTGAATTTAGTAGACTCCTAAATTGCTACTATGTGCCTAGCCACAATGGGCATGGTTAGCAATTTTATGCCATGTGATTTGCTTTGTACAATTTGTTTAGGCATATCACAAATAACATCAACAACAATCTTCCTAAAAGTGAAAAATAAAAAATAAAATCCCAATAACGTTTGATATACACAATTCTTGTTGGAGTTTCTTTTAGTGGATAAATTAGGAATGACAATTGAATTAAGTTAAGTAAAAATTACCCTCAATACCCTATCAAATAAGTCTTGGTCTATGCATAAGTAATGACTTGTAAATATTTTTAGATATAAGTGCAGACTAATATACTATATTACTTAACTTGTCCCATACATACATAATAAAAAAAAATTAGACAATTACATATTTATTATATTTTATAGTTAGAATTTTAAAGTATTTAAACTTTTTAAATTGAGTTTTATGTTGTAATTTTAATCAATATTTTTATTAATTTATAATGAAGACACGTTAAAATGTGGGTAATAGAGAAGGACATAGATACTAAAATTATTTTCCACACAGGTACAAGTGCCTAGTTTATTACGACACATTCTAATGTAAGATCTATTATAAAGTTTAATTTGAGCATACATTCCAATAACGTTCAACAGTTTAAAATCAATTATATCTAATTTTAAAACAAACGGTTCTTAAGTTCGTATATTGATATCATTTTCTAAAAAAATGTGAGCATAGGTAATATTGCTCTAACACTATACTTAAATTTTGTCCATTGCCACTAGTAGGTCAACTAGTTGTCTACTCAAATACTCTGTTTCCAAGCAGGTTAAATGGGAATGCCCTCTCAATCAAGAGTGTATATCCTATTTTTAGGACTAATATTTTGAAAAGTACCTAGACTGATGAAAGGTCACTTATTCATATTTTTCACAGGACATCAGGATTACAAGATATGAAAAGTTTGGTATAGAAAAGGGAATGTTGCAATTCAAGAATTAGCACAAAAATGACAAAAACTGTCTTATAAGGCCCCTCAGAAGAATTTGGCAGAGAATTTCCCATGCCGAAAGCAACATTAAGAATATTATATAGTTCATAAAAGAACAATTCAAAATTGAATTATTTATGTGTAGAAAATGAAAAAATAATTACGTTAGAAGCTTGCCTTGTCATTTTGTGCTTGTCTTTGATTTGTTGAAGGTAAAAGGAAATGTTTGTGGGCATCAGCAATGAAAATGAAATAATCACACACATTCACAATATAAAAACACCCCATAATACTTCTAATTCTGCAGTCTCATCTGATCCTTATTTTTTGGTCATTCAATCACACAAGATATATATTAGGCCTAGTGGGGGACTGAGAGAGATCCATTGAAAGGGGTTTTACTTTTGCTTGACTTAGTGACATCTTCCTTTGCAAGGAGCTTAAATAGCTTACAAACACAACCTCTTCTCAACACCTAAGTCATCGTGATTTTCGTCCAAATTCACACACTTTCTCATTAGAGCAAATCCTAAAGGGGCGGCAGAAGCTTTGGGAACAGAAACCTTCTTGGGAGGTACATAACATGGCCTTGTACTAAGCAAATTTGCAAGCACTGTGAGTTAGCAAAAACTTGTCTTTATTTAAAATTGAGAACAGCACATTAATAATGGGTTTTGTTTTGCTTTTCAAAATTTGCAAACTACAACATGCTTGATGCTTGTGTTTCCATGTATGCAAATATGATAACCATGAGTACTATAATAATATCTTATATTAAATTGTCACTTGCTTGGCTGAAGCTTCTTATACATACCAGAACAACAGAACAAGTGTTGACATCTTGAGAAACTTCTCTATATATTTGCATTTGGTACTTGGACAAGAAATTCAGAGAGAGAGAGAGAGAACATGGAGGAGAGGAATGAGATGGAAAGGATTGATGATGTGATGCCAGGCTTTCGTTTTCACCCCACTGATGAAGAGCTTGTTGATTTTTATCTCAAGAGAAAAATTCAGCAGAAGTCTCTTCCTATTGAACTCATTAAGCAAGTGGATATTTACAAACATGATCCATGGGACCTTCCAAGTGAGAACTCTCATGACTCACTCATTGTTTTCTAGCTTTCTCTTCTTTTGATGTTCTGCTTTATGCCACTCATACAATCTTACATACAGGGTCAGACTAATTTGCAACCAAGTTTTCTTCTTTCATTTTAGATTGTATGATTTGGTTCTTATATTTCTGAAATGTGGTAAATTTCATCTTCAGACAAGTCAAAATAAAGTATAAGGCCAAGAACGAAACCCATCACATTTTAGAAACATAAGGACCAAAATTATTAATTTTAAAATGTAGAAACTAAAACTAATTTTTAATCAAATTTTGAGGATTTAAAGCATATTTTATCCTTTTCATTTTCTAGAGCAAACATCAAAGGTTCAACTGTTTAAAACTTCACAACTCTTTTCTAATTTTAACTTGGTTTCATTTTTGTTTTTATGCACATGAAGAGCTGGCAGGTACTGGGGAGAAAGAGTGGTATTTCTACTGTCCAAGGGACAGAAAATACAGGAACAGTGCACGTCCAAATAGAGTCACAAGAGCTGGGTTTTGGAAGGCCACTGGAACTGACAGGCCAATATATTCCTCTGAAGGGAAGTGCATTGGTCTGAAGAAGTCTCTTGTGTTCTACAGAGGAAGAGCTGCCAAAGGGATGAAAACTGATTGGATGATGCATGAGTTTAGGCTGCCTTGCATATCAGACTCAGCCCCTCCCAAAAAACTCTCAGACAAAAGCCTCCCTCCAAGTGTATGTATTGCACCGATTCCTTATACATATATACATTCAAACATACATACATATGTGTAGGACATTTCCAGTGATAACATGATAGGTTAGAGGGACTAATCTTGATCATTCATGTTACATGCATGATCAAGATTGAATTTATGTTAAATCAATTACTATCCATTTAATCATGAACTATTAAAATTAACTTTTTGTTACCCTTCACATTCTCATCTAATTGTACACATAGGGCAGAATGTGAGAAGAGTTAATTTTGACTTTTTAGCCTTACTTATATCATCAATATTAATTTTAAATAAAACCAAATTTGATCACTTATGTATAATTTTAGGGGTAACATTAGCTTCTTAAAACTCATGTTCACACTAATATTCTAAGTAGAGGAATTTGGTAACATACATATTCTTGAAAATATTTTTTTCAATACATTTTTTTAACACCCTTTTTATTATTAATTAAGATTAATTAAAAACTACAGAATCATCAAAGAGACGCAATAAATAAAAGATGAGACCTATGAAAATTTATTATTTTTAATAAATTTTAAAATAAATTTCAGCCAATAATATATGTAAACAAGAATATATTAAAAAGCGTGTTAATAAATAGGCAGATAAACAGACAAATAAATTGATAATGTATTCCAATTCTGCTTATCCACGCAGTGAAACAAAGTGCTTTGTGTGTGTTTTCAGGATTCATGGGCAATCTGTAGGATATTCAAGAAAACCAACTCCCTCACCATGGCACAGAAAGCCTTATCTCACCCTTGGATCTCTCAGTTACCTGAAAGCATGGTATCTGACATGTTCACACAAGGTGCAAACTGCCATAACCTAGGATCACCAGCCATTCAAATAAGTGGTGACAGGCAAGAGTTACACCAACTCTCCAATAATGCTATCAACACGAACTTCTCAGCTTCAGATATTCCCACTTACAAACCCATCAACAGCAGCACAGTTTCCAAAATTCCTGTTTCAGATGGAGACCTTGCTGACAACTTCATGTTCTATTCAGGGCCCACCAAGAGCACACTTGATACCAGTTCCATGCTTTCTCCCAACCCTGACTATATGGCATTTGAAGAGCCAAACCAACAGTATATTGGCTTCTCAATCAATCTACCTCAAGATATGCAACAAAACATAAGCACAGAAACAGGAACAAAAGAACAAGAGTGGGAAACAATTGGGAGAACCACTGGATTTCCCTTCAGTTTGAGTCCTCCATATGATGCTTGGAAGACTTCTTCTGTGGCATGGGACTCACCTCCTTGCCCAAATGATATTTCCACTACCTATTCCACTAATAAATGCTACACTTAATTAACCAAATTGGGGGCAGTCATGGTGTGATCAGATACTGGCAATAGCAGGCTTGTTAGTAGTCACCATTTTTACAATTTTAGTATATTTACCACTAAAATCAAAGCCATTAGGTACTGATTTTACTTGTAAATGTACAAATGTTATCATTGTTTCCCTGTTCATATGTATATGTACCTAAATGTAACTACCACCTAGAAACATAGAAAACAGCCACAAATTTTATGAACCATGTGCTGGGAAAATAGATCTTCTCATGTTAATTTTTTAAGAGACAGGATCATGTGAGGAAAAAAAACTAGACACAGAGATTGCAACCAAGGTCTTATAAAAATTTGTGGGATCATAGTCTCTGTCTATCTTTTCTATTCACGTGATTTTGTCATTTGAAAAACTCTTGGAATGATTAATTTTGGAGTGGGTAGACACTTTGTAGTTTCGAGGAGGTTTGCTTATATGTTTCATGTACTTAATATATTCACCTAGTTGTATATAGTTTCATATCTTCGCATATAGTTTTTATTATTTCTTATTTTTTAATATTCTGGTCTAATGGTTTGTTTATCTACTTTTCCTTATTTTATATGGCTTCTTTTTTCTTGTTCCAATATTAGTTTCTAACAGATACTCTTCAATTATACACCATACCAACAATTAAGTATATATCTAACATTTGTTCCAATATTAGGTAGAAAGGTTGATATAAAAAAAGCAGAAAGTATACACAAATTGGAAAAAGGGTTCTTGGAATCTTCTTCGTTATTTGGACTAAAAGTTAAAAGAAAGCATGACGAGATTTATGTTAAGAGAATACAGACTTTAAGTTTGGCTTATATAAAACACTTGATGATAAAAAATAATATATAAATAAAATTTAGCTGTCACTGGTTTCGATAAGGAATACTATTGGCACATGAATTCACATAATGAGAGGATAGTGGAGGAATGTGGCGTGCAAGAATGAAATTGTGTATGAGGAGACATGAAAAAAACAGTGTTCGATCATTCGAAGAGACACGGATGAAGCATACATAATACGTAATATATATACACAATATATATAGATAATTAGATATACACAAACTAAAGTCTATGATATATAATATTCGTATTAAGCAGAGAAGCCAATTTTCAAGCCACCTGCGTACCAAGATAATATTTACAAGTTTCTATACTTTTAACAAATTCAGAATGATCAGTAGTTGCTTGTATGCATCAACTTATTTTGTGATTAAACATTTTTAGTTAATCTTTTTCTAAAAAATATTTATCTAAAATAAGAATTTAATTAAAATGTATTCATAATGTAATTTTTTTATATTGTTGTTTAATTGTAAATTGTTATATATGATAAAATTGTTGACTTTTATTATAATTATTTTAAAATTCATATTTTAAATGATTTCTAATTAGTTTACAGCTACATATATATTGAGAAAAACTCTTTACACTGAAAATGCATTAAAATTAAACTCCTAAAATAATTATGTACTTAGCATGTTATGGTTATGAGTGAAAATGAGTTAAGTTAGATAATACATGAGCTTTTAGTTTGTTGCCCTAATATAATTTCTTCATTGAACTTATTTACTTGATTTTTTTTTTTCCTGAATGCGTTGGGCATAACTCTAAATTAAAACCTACGTGAGGAACTATTTCATCTTAAATCACTCAAAAAAGGAGATAAAGCAAAATTTGGAACTATTACTTGATATATGCCTTAAGGTTTAACTTAACTTTTTAAATTTTAAAAGATTAATTTGACTTAAAAATTTATTTAAAAACATATTATGTAATAAAACCTTTTAAATAAGCTTATAAATTTATAATGTACCCATACTGTAGATCAATATAAATTAATGCAATAACAATATAAATATTATTATTATTATTCTTATTTATTGGTATTATAATATTTTTTATATATTTACTGAATAGATTATTCTGTTACTTTTAACTTGTTTTTTTTATAACTCGAACCTTGATATTTTTAATTAAATAATTTGTGTTAAAAATATTGATCTAATTTATTTAATAAAGACAAAACTTAAGTATTGTCTTATGTACTTTTTATATTATTCTTTAATTAAAATTAAAACTTTATCTTAATAACACACCTAATAAATATTCACATCACAGGTTGACTTTGTTTACAGTGGTAAAACTTAATTTTAATTAAAAATAACACTAAAAATATCATCTAAAATATTGTATCTAACTTTTTTTAATTGGTCAGATTTAACTTAAAGCTAAGGTAGATTCGTGGCTTTGGCCTTACCACTTTCTTTCTTTTTAAAAGAAGGTATATAGAGAACCAGATCCAGACTGTAATGCAGACAAATTTGACAAATTTGTTTTCATAGCAAAAATGGAATTTTAAACATAGTTCATTTTTTTATTTATATATAAATAAGATCTAAAATTGCATGAGATTTTAGTAGCAGACAATGGCTGTCTTAGCAAAGCTCCTTGACATGATACCGATAAGGAAATAAATATAAAAGAGATAGGTTAGTAACATTCTTTGACTGACATCTAAAAATTTTTGTCATATTTAATCAATTTTAATTAAAAGTAAAAATGTGTTGAAAAAAAATGAATTAGAAAGTAAAATATTAATACTTTTCAAAATAAAATAATTATAAAATGTATTATTATTTTACTCTTATTATGCTTTCTAATGCTTTATGTTATAATTTTCAATTAGTACCTTCCATTTAAATTCTTAGCCTACTATACATGAGCCTTAGTTATTTAAGTTCTCCCACATTTGAGTTTAAGGTGTGAACACTTAATTTTATTTAATATTCTTATTCTCTTATTAATTTTATTTTATTTTAATTTCTTCTATGTTCAACATCAGCTAGTTTGAACCCAAGAGGTTCTTACTCTTTTCATTTACACATTTTCTTTTATAAAGTTAGTTGTTATTTATATTTTTAAACATTACGAATATATCTCTTTTTCATATAATTTTTTAAAATTATTTTTCGAAAATGTAAAAAATTTATTTCGAAAAGTATTTTTAAGAAGTGTTAAAATTTTAACAT
>JAMLFT010004342.1:0-19792 GCA_026544285.1 Pachyrhizus erosus | reverse complement strand
AAAAGAAAAATGGAAAGAAGATCTAAAGTAACATCTACACTCATGTCAAGAGTGCATGTGCACTTTTTTATTTTAAAAAAATACATATAAATATCTTAAATATATATATATTATTCCTTTGTATATTTGAGTCTTATATTTTAATTTTAAATTTTAAATAGATTGACTTTCTTGACCTAAAGTCCTAAATTCATCATTAAAGATCCATATGGAGCAAACAAAAGCCAATTTTTCATGATTTGGATAATAGGCAAGGGAGAAAGAAGAGAAAATTGATAAAGTGGAACAAGTCGACAAGAAGGATAGTAATTTTATGTTAGTATTAACCTTACACAAATATATATATATATTAATAATTTTTATTTTATTTTATTTTTTCTAAAACTAAAAAAACATAAAAATTAGTATTTTTACTCATTTTTCTTTTATATTCTTCTATTACCTTATTAATTTTTTTTTTCAAAAATAGTGTAAAAGGACAAATAAAAATGAACAAAAAAAATATTACCCACATTCCTATTTATAAAACTCAATTACCTAAATCATTAAAATTAAAAAAAATGTGACTAATTTAGTTGATAATAATATATTATCTTAAATTTATATATTTTTTAAAAAATATTATTATCATCAATGATATTTTTTTAAAAATATATATCAATACAACCTTTTTTTTTTAATCAGTGATATTTTAATCTAAAAATAATTAATGCATTAAATCATATGAATTAGGTCTTATATAAAATAATAAACAAATTTAAAAAGTTGAATATTATAAATAAGCACAAAATTAATAATTAATAATTAATAAATTATTTTAAAAATATAATTATTTTAATTCACGCAATATTTTATTTGTTCATAAAACTCATATTTTTAATCAAACTAAGAATGACAAAATTTATGTCTTTTATAAATAATATTTGTTTTGATCGAATACCAGTATTATCTAACTTTTTAAAACAGGTTGGAGATGAGAATAAATATATAACTACTTGCTTCGTATCCAAAAAATTAATTATACATTATTATTTAATTTTTTTTATTATAATAAGCTAAATTTATGTTATAAATTATTATATTTTTATGTTTTATTCAATTTAATGGTATCTAAAATTAATTTTAGATTTAAAATTAGTAAAAAAATATTTTTTTATAAATTAATATTAATTTAATATGTGAACATGAGAATGAGATCAACGCACCTAATTCCAAACAAAAATAAGGATGAATAAAAAATTATTTACGTAAAATATCTAATACAAGTATAAGTATAAAATTAGAAAGTGGATATAAAAATAGAAAAAGACATGTTTATTCCCACCTCATCCCATTGTCATATCTAAGTTAAACATAACACCTCATAATACTCAACAAAAATTATAATAAAATTTACTAATTACCTATGAAACCACCAATACAAATCAAAACTCAAAATCATTTTGTTGTTTTAATTGATGACACTAGTTAAATAAGTTGTTATTAACAACTGTCAGTCAATTATTATGAATCTATGAAATGAGTTTTGTTTCAAATTGAGTTTGATGTCCAATTTGTAGTGGATCACTTTGGTTGAATGTAATGGATTAATTCAAATTATAAATGTTGAGTGAGTTCAACACTACATATTTACGTGTTTTCTAAAATACATGTGAAACATGAATCACACTTTTATTCAAAATAATTATTGTTATATCAAAATGAAATAATATTATTATTGAGAGACATCATTAAAAAATTCAACTCATCTTCAATTTTTAAATCTTCATCTAAGCGAAGCACACTTTTAAAAATCTAAAATTTAATTAAAATAAGTCTGTTTAATACAAAATTAGAAATGTTCTTCGAGGATTTTTTTTACTAAAAAAAATTAATAAATTTTTTAAAAAATACTTCTAACTTATATCCGAACAAATCTTAACAGTCCTACCCCTAATAGAATGAAATAAAGAATTGAAACACTCTTATAATTAATGTTTAGATTTGATTCTTATTAGTAATATTTTTTTTTTTTAGTACATGATACGTAAGTGCTCCTATTTGCAAGGATAATTAAAAAAAATGTTACTGTTAGGTCAATCTTAACAAAATATTGCGATAAGTGGTGTCCAGTTCAGCTTAGCGTGCATCTTCATTAATCTAATTTTCCTGTTTAATCAAAGTGCACTATTTAAGTCAGGGTTAGATCATCCAAAAAATAAAAAGCTTTACGTCCTGCATCTAAATAATTAATATAATCAAACTCCAAATCTATAATCTATAAAATAAATATTTTAGACTCTATTTTTTTAAAACTTTTGTCACGTGTTGTTTTATGATAAAAAATGCCTCTCCAATACATGTTTTTTATAGAATTATTACTTATTGTAAATATTACTTAGATAATTTTATATAAATTTAGTTATTCTTATTTAA
Source organism: Pachyrhizus erosus (assembly GCA_026544285.1). Lineage (NCBI taxonomy): Eukaryota > Viridiplantae > Streptophyta > Magnoliopsida > Fabales > Fabaceae > Pachyrhizus > Pachyrhizus erosus. The sequence continues at coordinate 17,377 of JAMLFT010004342.1, read as the reverse complement.
TTTTAAATTTGAGTACTCTTATTCAAATTTCATTTTTTAATATAAATTTAAATGGATGAATTCATGTAATTTTGATTATATTAATCATATTAACAAATTTAATAATACTTCTTTTTTTGTATTTGAATATTCATGTATTACTGACTATATTTTGTTTCCTTCGCATTGTCGTTATACACGAAGAGTAATATAATGCAAAAAGAAAAAAGAAATGTAAGGAACGTGAGATACGTGAAGTTAAAAAAATAAAGTTGCCATCAAAAGCTTATGTGATCACTGTTGGCCTAATGGTTTTTATAATTAGAAAGAATTACTGTGTTTGGTATAGATTATATCTGGTAAATAATATTTTTTTCAGATACTTATTTTTTAAGAATCATTATTTTTATTAGCTATGTACAGATGAAACAGTGGCATGAAACAACTAATAAATGACTGAAACGTAAACAAAAGATTGTAAACACCAGTAAAAAAACGTTGTGAACCACTGAGTTGAACAATCAAGTGTGTCGTAGTCTCTTCTATTACGTCTGAGTAAAAGAACTGAAGCAATGTTTTAATATCTTATTAAAAAATGAAAATATTAATTATTTTAAAATATTTTTAAAATTTTTTAATTATAAATATTTTGAAACGGATGAAGTATTTCATTAACATAAGATATTGTTACAAATAACTGTGCAAAATTATTTTCTCATAATAAACTTGAACCATAAGTTTATTAATGCGCTAAGTTGACTTCTGCTCGATCTGTGTGTGGTGCATCTTATGCGGTTCTGATTGGAAAGGTGTCTATAGATTATTCACGCATTAGTAGCTAGTGGCTGCGATTAATTTAATATAATTAAAATGAAAGTGCTATATATGATAGGCATCCAGATCAGATTAAAACTTAAATTTGCACAAGTGCTTGATGTATATATTTTACATAATTCAGAACATACATGCCACTTCCCTATTGGATGTTTCTTTGAAGTAAAACCACAAACATTGACATAGACTACAGTTACAATTGAGATCGATTACAGCTGTGTCACACTATGGAGGACCATGCCGAAAGCTCAAAGATACTATGGTATACAAGTTAAGACTTCTTATTGTGACAGATGGCACACACATAAGAACAAAATATTGATAATTAACTAAAAAAAGAATCCCCTAATTAGCCTGTTAGAAATGCTTTGCCTTGTTCATAGCAGGAAAAATATTGGTCACTTGATGTAGGGAATAACATCTTGTTACTTTCTTCTTCATCCATCACCCATAGAGGGTGAGAAGAATTGTACTCCCATGATGGAGAAGGCATAATTGGAGGTGGACAAGAGAAATTACAATCCTCTTCACTGTGCCCTTCATACACAGGTGCTTGTAGATTATAAATGTCGATCTCTTCTGACACAATAATATCTTTCCATATATCATCCAAAGTGTACCCTTTTTCACCACCTTGGTCTTCTCCAACATTAATTCCAATCAAACCCATGATGTCATCGTATCCACCAGTATCATAAAAGCTTTCTTCTCCAGCCTCTTTGGAAGCATGTGAATCCACAACATGGTTGTTTGAGGACAGTGAAGATTGACAACTAGAAGACACAGGTGATGATGTTGCACGTTTTTTCTCTTGAGCCTTTTTCTTTCTGATGTGAGTCCTCCAATAATTCTTAATCTCATTGTCAGTGCGCCCTGGTAGCTTGCGAGCAATTCTTGACCACCTGCAAGGGATCATCAAAATAAGGAACAAAATTCAAAGTAACCAATCAACAAAATAAGGTGAAGAATTAATTAATAACATAAAAGACACAAGTGGTATTGTATAGGGTAGGAAATTAATTTAAGGTTGAAAGAAATGAAAATTTTGAGTCATCAGCAGCTAGCTTTTAGTTTCTGCATGTTCTCAAACCTATTTCCCCATTTGGAATGAAGCTCCATGACGAGTTTCTCTTCTTGGGGTGTCAGCTTCCCTCGTTTGAGATCGGGGTGGAGGTAATTAACCCACCGTAACCTGCAACTCTTACCTGCTCTATTCAAACCTACAACAAAGTGAGGTAGTTAAAGGGTGCTTCATGTATAACTTAGCATGTCCAAATATTCATACCTATTTACTGTCTCCCTCCACCTTCAAACCTGAAACCTTCGCTATAAAGTCCCATCTACGATCTCCAAACATGTTAACAAAATACACCAATTTGTAGTCCTCCTGTTCTGTCCAGGGACCCCTTCGGATTTCTTGTTGAACCATTTTCTGCCTGTAGGGAATATTGCAACTTTAATTCTTCACTTGGTAGACTTACGGAGACCAATGCGGGTACTATCAGTATTTATATGTGGTTTTCTCACTTTTCACATTCTATGAGATTTATTTTTATAATAAGCAAGTTTGCATATCCACCGTTCATGTGGTGCACGCTTACTCGTTCATCATTAATTTGTTATGGCCAATTTTCATGATGACGTCACGTCACCTATTACAAGAGATTTAATCAAGGGAATAGATCAATCTTTCAGTGTCCCTTTCAGGACTTCTTTTATCTGTACCCGCAACACCGACTGCTTAATAATTATTCATTTATTATTTAGCCATGGCAGTGTTTGATGAAACAAATTAACTATTTTGGATTCATATCAGTTTAGTAAAAATAGTTAACTCTTTCCCCGGCCTGTTTGTTGAGAAGTTATTAAGAGTTAGTCTTTACATAACAGATAATTAAATAGTGTTAATTTTTTTATAAATTTAAAATCTCAACATCAAGATTAATTAAAACCATTAACACATAATGATTTAGCATTGTCTAATAATTTATTCTTTTTTGTCCACGACAGATTTGTCATTTGTCACGCGTTAATCAAATAGATGGCCTCAATTTGAAGTGATAATATGTGTAAAAAATGAGTCTCGGAAAAAAAATGTTAAGGTGAGTTTAGAAAGAACTGAGTTATATTTAGTTGAAAATAACTAATCTACATTTAATAAGGTTAAGGTATAGAATTATAGAATAAATCTCATAACATCAATGGGTGGAGGGAAATAAATGACTTTAGGAAGCAACTTGATCTTTTCTTATACAATTTGATCAATTGATGCGCTCCTTGACTTTAGAAAAGAGGAGGCCCAGGTTTTCCAACAAGAGAAAGTCGAAGTAGACAAATCAAACTTCAAAAGTGGAGAATAGGAAGAAATCATTGAGATGTTTTATACGCGATCTTTACTCTCATAATACAAAGTGAAAATCCCAGAAGCTATTGTTAATAATTCAGATGAAAAATTGTCACTCGTATTGTACTATATAAATACCAAATGTTGCCTTGGTGTCTCAGCATCCAACAGGATTTACGATTAAGCTGGAACCATGTCGGTCTACTTTAGGCTGTTCAATTCCATTTCGGGAAAACAAATAAGTCGCAACGTGAAATAAAATAAAAGCACTTAGGATCTTAGGATGCTATGGAGTGGATTTAAACTTTAAAAGTGTTAGATGTGTCTAGGCATGTGACCCGCCAAGTTAGGGAAAAAATAGATAAAAAACTGAAGAAAATGTTTTCAAATTCGACATTTGTAGGAATGTTTGACATATGATTTGGTTCAGTTTTATTAAATTTAGCTGTTGTTAACTAACAGTTCATATATGCTTTTCGTAGAAAATTAAGCTTGATAATATACGTGAAAAGTTATATTGCATCCTCTTTACATTTTAAAAAAACTAATTTATAATGTAAAATTACATTCTAGACTAATCAAAGATGTGTTATTTTGATTTTTATGAGGTGCAGAAAGTTTTAACTAATAAACCACAATGCTACATTATAAACAAAACATTAGAATACACGGTTACTTTAATGGAATTATTATAGACTTCAACGTCATAGTGTCTTTCGTTAATATCCACTTATGTTTTTTCACAGCGTTTCAGTCACATCAAAGCGCCAACTAATCTCAAAAACTCAAATTTAGGCCATCAATAACCTATAAGATCAGCTGTCCATATCGGAATATTCGTAATCTACCTCAGATACAATACCCACATTTATCATGATCAAATAAAAATCAATTTTAGTTTCCTTTTATTGTGTTTTCTTCAGTGGGCTAAAAACTTTTACCTGTTGCAAGATTTCGTTGTGTCTTATATAAGCATCACCAGTAAAGATAATAAACTCAATCGAAGTGAAAGATGAAATATAGATAATTAGGAGTTTGTGGTTCATGTTATATGTAAAAAGTTATATGATGTGAATATAAAAATAAATCATAAATTATATACTAATTTGAATATAATATCTCAGCTGATCTAAATTCATTAAAAAAATTCTTTAAAACTGCATTTGGCAACACTTTTCACTCAGTTAAAAGTTTATTTTATTAGCTGAAGTTTTTTTTTTCTAAATAAAATAGACTTGTTTAATAAAGTAGTTTATTTTATTAACTTATAGCACTTTTTTGAAACATTATTTCATGTAGCATCCAAGACTTTTAAGTTCTATAATTGAATTTTCGTTATCTTTATCCATAAAATGTCTTATATATAATCCCTTGTTTATCTATTTTTTTTTTTAAATTAATACCCCTCGAAAACTCATAATTTAATTATAGATATTATAAAAAAACTTATTTGCTAAATATACAATACTAATTAAATTTAATAATCAAATATTAATTATTAAATTTGATTTGTATATATTATCAAAGTAAATATGTTTACGTAAATATTTAATATGATTTCATTTTATTGACACGTCATATTAATAAATAAAATGGTATGATAAAATAATCAAATATTATTAAATGTTTATAAGTAAAAATATTTTATATTATTAATATATAAATTAAACTCTTAATTAGTATCCTAAATTGTAGTTGACAGTCATATAGAGTTTGAAAATATAAATTTTCATTCTAATTAAACTCATAATATATATTTACAAAAATTAGTAGAGATTATATTATATTATTATAACTTACACTAATTATTAAACCATTTAATAATTTATAATTATATAATTTTATTTCAAAATTTAAAAGCTAGTTTCATATAAATTATATTTACAAAATTTATATTAATCTAAAATTATTTAATATCATTCATATACACTAAAATTGATATATACTTTTAAAGTAAGAATACAAATTATTTAATTATTTTTATTATATTTACCTTTTATAAAATCTAATGAAAATAATAACAATAATATATAATTATATTTTAATTATGTTCATAAAATTTATATTTTATATAAAATTATTAATAATATAATATTTTTTTAATAAATTACACGTGTGTAATTTGATTCACCTTCTTATAAAAGTATTCTTAACATAGTATTAATTATGTGTATATCCATATATAATTAATTTCGTTTAAGTTCTCATATAAAGGAAGTCTTGGACAAAGATCTTAGTCCACTATTATTTTACTCCATTATTTTAAAGTAAATTATAGTAATACTTTATGAATTTTTTTTTAAAATAATATATAATATTTTTTATTTTAAGACTTACATTAATTTTTTTTATGTGAGTGTCTTAATATAATATATAAAGAAATGATGGTATAATATTTTTAAATATTAAAAAAATAATGTAATATATAAAAAAATTATAAATATAATATTTTTAAATATTAAAATAATTAATATAAGAATAGAAGAAAATAATAATATTAAATAATAATTTACAAAAAATACAAGAGGATCATTATAATTTACTTTTTTTTTTTCTATTATAAGAACCTATGGATACTTTATAGTTACTCCCATTTCGAATGCAAATCATCTGCTACATCTACAGCAGAAACTTGAGTCATTCATCTCATTCTCTATATTAATTATTATTATAATAACCAATTAATAGTCAGATTTCGTAGCATGATGATTGTAGACAATTTTGAAGGCAGAGGATCCATACACCTTCCATTCTAGCTAGAAAGGAACATTGCCACAGAGTAAGAAACACAAAGTCTCTAGCACATAGGAAAAGGAAAACGTCTTAATTTCACTTGATTAATCGGTTACATTTGGTGAGCCTAGTTGATCCGGTTAAAAGTTTACCTGAATTTCTATATCACAAAGCTTGATTTTGTTATTTGATCATTAGTAACCAATTTTCAACATTAGAATAAGACCATGATATCGTATATACTTTTCGACTTATGTGATTTGTCCAAACATGATTTGTAGTACATAATTCTCTAGAAAGATCCGAAATTGGTCGCATTCATAAACTCAGTGGAGGTGAACATTAAATTAAACTAAGGAGGCACCCTAATGATTCTAATTGGACATAGAATTCAGGCCTGTTTTTCTGTGTGATTCCAGCATTCTACATATGTCAAGTTGATTAGTGTTATCCATGAACAAGAAATTAACATGATAAGTAGATAGGAAGAGTGGAATATGGCATCATTTGAATGCTGTTATGCTACCACTTACTAAATTTTTTGGTGACGTGTTTCTTTTTTAAAAAACAAAAGTCAATTCGTCACCTTAATTTATCGATTCAATTACAACATCTTCCACTGTTTATAGAAGTAATTTTTTTTTGTTGTCATGCTACATGATTTCATGTAAATATCTTCATCTTTAAGTTAATAGTCAATGGTATAGTTAGAAAACATTCTTACAACAAATGAACTTCTAATAAAAAAAAGTTCTGAAAACATTTTTATTTTTTTAAGGGAAATATTTTTCTATGTGCACCGAAAACCAGGAGCTTATATATTTTTGTGATATTTTGTTTTTTCGTCATGGAGAAACTATCCATCTTTTAAAATTACACGTCCTCATCATGCTTCTTAAAATTGTGAAAATAAAGCAATGACTTAAATAATGAAAATATGCAAATCTCCTGGTATCCAGCTGAAGTAGAATCAGTTTTTCAGTTAGAATAGTCCATAAGAATTATAAGTGATTAAAGAACAGATTGGAAGGAGATTATTTTTATTCTTAGTTAATTCAAAAAAATTTATTGGATCTATTATTTGAACTGAAATTTAATTTTATCAATATTCAAAAAATATGAAATAATACAGAATCGATCCAACTTTTTTAATATAATTAGTGTGTTGGCCGTGCGGCGCACGGGCGTCATTTACACGTAAATATTTAAAAATTATGACATAAATTTTTTTTATTGAAGGAATAAAATTGTTATAGCAACATGATCACAAAGTGAACTTTTTCAATCAATAATAAACTTGGGCTATTTGTAAGCCTTCAGATGAAAAATGAGACCTGTCATGACTTGCAGAAAGTTCAATAGTAAAAATATTTCTAACGTTAACAAAATAGATTGATGAAATTTCTTGAAATAAAGAATCACATATGAAACTTAGAATTGAATATAATTAATTATAAATAAATCCAACATTAATAAAAATTAAATATAAACTCAGATAAAGTAATAATTGGTAACTACAAATGATATTTAATTTTAACAATCCCAACTTTTATTTTGGTTTCATCTTCTTTAAAAACTTTAAACTGGATGATAGATCCTGTTTGTATTTCTTTTACTTTAGAAAAATGTCTCCACCCACTAGTAAGATAGCATTCTTTTTTTCCATGATTTGTCCATCAAAGACTACATGACCATTGAATTCCTTCTTCATCCACCAAAGTACAACTTCTTTTGTGGGAAAATGCTTGAGAACTAAAACCAACTTCTAGATACTTCAAAAATATGTAAGGATGAAAGGTATTGAATAAATAAATTAATTTATACACGAATTTAAATAAAGTAAAGTAAGCAATTCTTACCAACGAAGAACATCTTGATTCAAAAGAGCTCAAACTTTTTTTCAAAGAATAAAACAAATTTAGATCATTGTGATGAGAAGGTTCATCTTGTATCACATCATCCTCTTCATGAGTAACATCAGGATTGTATGCCTCAGCATGATTAGGAAGTTCAGCATTTGGATTTGAATGTTTTGCATAATTTCTTTTTGGATAATGAATTTCAATATCACTTCTAGTATAAATTCTAATTTGAAAATGATTAAAACCAATATAATGTAAATGAACCTCATGATAAGTCCTTATTTCATATAACTTCCATTTTGCAAATCCCACAAGAAAAATAAACATTCCCATTTCGATCTTTATTTATACATAGCCGACTTGAATTGCCTTCAAAATCATTAACAAAAACTCTCCCTTTTATCAAATCATCTTTTCAGAATATGGTAAAAATAAGATCAAGAGTCAAAGTATCCTGGACATATAGATAATGTAAGATAATATATTAGTTGAAAATTATAGATAACAAATAATTAATAATAATAAAAGTCAATAATTTATATAATAAATGTGCAAATATATTTTAATGTACCTCATTAGGATTCAAGATAGTTTTAAAAGTTCTAAAAAGTTTCTTGATATAGCATATTGTTGAGTTTTGTCTTTGCCATACTTAATAGGGTAATTTATTTCAACCCAATCCATATAAAAAATCCTGGTCTTGAAAATATTATCAACTAAATGATGCGTTGCAAGAATATATTCAAATTCCAATGAATACATTTATCATGTTTAAATCACCAAACATAAAATGAAGATGATCACGCCTTGTAGAGATTTGAAGAGTGAAACTATTCTCTCTTGGGTCACGTACATATGCTAATCCAGGTTTCAGTTGCATTCTGCAATATGAATAAAATGTTTTTTTTTTTTCAATTCATCCTATAAATAAAATGCATATGTGAGTAGAAATGAATAACAAATATGAAAGTAAAACAGTGATATGAACTTAACCTTATAAAGTTTTAATGTTGTTGCAAAACTGTTATACCATTTTTTGTAAAATCTATAGGTAGTAAAGTCCATTCTATAAGCACAAAATTAAAAATAAAAAGAAGATAGATATTTATTATAATCCATATCAAAAACGGTATCAGAAATACAAATTGCAGATTATGCCAATCTTAGACAAATAAGGGATTAGACATTCGGTTAAGGAAGAAAAAAACCATATAACAATTATAAGAAAAAAAAAAGGTATAAATTACAATTGTAAACAATTCCTAATGGAGTCTTGATTCTGATAGTAAATATGTAAGAATAAATTAAAAAGAAAATACATATTTATTGTAAACTATATTAAAAAAAAAGTAACAAAAATGAAGATTGCAAATTATGCCAATTATAGACAAATAAGGGATTAGACATTTCAATTAAGAAAGTTGAAAAAAAAATATAACAACCATTATATTACAAATAGAATTAAGAATAAGAATGATAAGAAGAGTAAAAAGTATAAATTATAGAACCTTGCAATTGTAAACAATTCCTAATGGAGTCTTGATTTTGATAGTTAATCTGTAAGCACAAAATTTAGTATAAGATAGATATTAATTGAAATCCATATTAAAAAATGGTAACAAAAATATAGATTGCAGATTATGCTAACTTATAGATAAATATAAGGGATTAGACATTTCAGTTAAGGAATTACAAAAATCATATAACAACAATTATAATACAAACAGAAATAACAACAAGAATTATAAAAAGAGAAAGAAGTATAAATTAAAAAGCCTTGTAATTGTAAATAATTGCTTATGAAGTATTGATTTTGATAATAAATCATCACCTTAAAAAGAAGATGAAAAAGAGATTGCAAATTATGTCAATTATAGACAAATAAGGGATTAGATATTTTAGGAAAAGAAATAAAAAAAAGCATACAACAACCATTTTAATAAAGATACAAATAGAAATAAGAATAAGAATTATAATAAGAGTAAGAAGCATAAACAAACCTTGTTGCAAATTGAGCATAAGTTAAATCCTTCCCTTCATTATCCATTCTATTTGCTTCAAATCATACTAAAAATGTAGTGTTAATATCTTTGTTTTTGTTCAAATTGACTGATTACTTTCATGTTTTGTAAAAAGAATGAATTTCTCATTTGAAAGATGAAATGATAATCTTTAAGCAACTAACCATCTATGATGAATATCAAATTTAAAAATTCTCCAAGTAATTTCACATGGGACTAAATATCTGCAATCATAAAATTACTTTATCTCATCAACTTGACGTTCATTTGTACAATTGCTTGATATTTGTATAATAGTTATGTCTAGACCTTTGTTAACATATTTAAACAAATATTTTATGAAATTTGTTTTGTTACAAAATTCCACATTGACATGTGCTTGATACCTCGTTAAAAGAACAAGATTGTAGGGAACAACATTCCTATTGTCCAAATGAGTTTCTTTTTTCACAACAAACAAACTTATATCCCCACGCTTGTAAGTTGGATACCTTTTATCATTAATAGATGTTGAATTTTGAAATTTTTTGAAGTAAAATTTAGAGCATTTTCTATGTTTTATGCAAGGAGATTTTGGATTACTAACACCACATGGGCCATGATCATGAAAATTAAAATTGTTTTTGCTAGCTTTGGATATAATCTTTCATTAGGTATCTAAGTAGAGATAAACTTATCAATATCAACTCTTGTTTTCTCATTGGAAGAACTGCTTAACCATCGTAAAATATGTGCATGGGGCAAACCTCTTTTTTGAAATTCAAATGTATAAAGTACCTACAAAAGAATTCATACTTGATTATTAAATTTTTGTTTATTAAATATATTAAACATGGGGAAAAAAAATAAAAGAACAGTTAAAAATAAACGTGCTTGCAACTACTTTCCCAAAAATATCTCTTTTTTAAAAATTTGTCATCATTTGGTTCAACTTAATTTTAAAAATCCAAACCACAATATTTGGTCTGTCATTGGTAATAAGACCTTGAGCAAAGACAAAGTCTTGTGTTTCAAGCCAATTTGCATTGCAAGTATTAGTGATGAAGAGATTTGGATATCTGAATCAGTATCACATTGCCATGACATCTTGGCAATTAATAAACATATATTTTCTACCACTTGTAAAAGATGTAGGTAATATGATCCGTTTACCAAAATAAGATGATTCAATCTCACCTCTATGAAAAACTTCTTCAAGACTACTTAAAACATGGCATCTAATTATTTTCTAATTAGAACTAAAGTTGTCAAAATGGCTAAGCCCACGTTGACCCAACTTATAAATGGATTAACCCAACTTGACTCACTTTCTATTGAGTCATGAAAATATTAGCTCAGTCTGACCCACTATGAATTAGTAGGTTAAATGGGTTGGCCCACTGACCTATCTAAAATTAAAAAAAATTAAAAAATAACAAAAAATCAATTTTTTAGAAAAATAAATTTTATGAATTTAAAATTCAACAAGCTAAAAAAATTAAAATAGTCATATAAAGTCAAATAGTATGAATATAATAGTATAAATTTAGAAATATGACAAAAATATTTTATGTTCACATAATAGTTTAAAATAAAATAGTCTTGAACAAAACACTAAGTAAACAACATTAAAGTATATATTACAAATCTCTAAGTTTCAATTATAGTGTAATAGTCTACAATAAATTGTTGAAACAATCTTTTATTGTAGACAATATTCTCATACTCTTTGTCCTTTTGTTGAATTCTAAAAGCAATAAACTCCTTTGTAGAAATTTTAATTCTTTTATGATTATGCATGTTCAATAGAGATTGCCTTATTAGAATGTTTTCTTGATATTCATCTTTTCCATAAGGGAACATAAGAGGGTACTATAGAGGGATAAAAGTAATGTGTCTCATAAATTCAACTTAATTCTCCACTGACCTTTTTAACAGTAGCATCCCTACCTAAGTCCAAGTTTTCAATCTTGTGACTTCATTAGAGGTTGGCTAGTTATAAGTCTGAACATCAGTTCATCGATCTCTATACAACCTTGATGATAAATTTGAAAAACTATTATGACTTAATTAATCTCTTACTATTTTAAACGATTGAGCCAAGACATTAGGACGATCTACCATTTTTGTCAAGTCTTCAACCAAACTTATGTGAAGACGTTCTTCATTTCGATTTGATCTACTGAAGATAATGAAAGCACAATTAATAAAAAAAAACAAAAAGTAACTTATGAGTTACACATTATAAAAAGGGAAACAAACTTAAAATGATTAAATATATTTGATATTTCATTTTCTATGTCATAGATGTATAATCGGGAAAATTTAGGAAGAAGTACAAGTTCTAGTACCAACCTAACAATTGGATGGTAATTTCGGCCACCCAAAATGAATAAGGAAGGTCCACTCCCATAATTGATTAATGTTTCTATTTTATCTCCTATGAAAGTTAAGAAGAACATGTTATTATATGCTTTTACATTCTCTTTAAAGTGCATACTTCGTTGATCATATCCATCCAATAATAAGTACATACTTCGTTGATCATATCCGTCCAATAATTGAATTAATAAATCAAGAGATTTCTTTAGAAGTGGAAATTTTATTTTCCCTTTCATACAACAAATTTAAAATTGGACATTATTTGTTGAAGCACACTTATCTACTCTTTCTCCAAACCATACTAAAGCTTTACAATAATTATAAACAAAGGAAGGAATTCCAAAATCTATTGTCTGGCCATTATTAAAAGGTATATATAATCATATTAATATATTTATGATGTCTATTATAATGTATAACGTTTCTTATAAAATTAATTACTTACATTCCCATTCAGCTTGAAGATGTTGTTCACAATGAAATTCTATTCCTATTTTGAATATAACATATAATTACAAAGTAAAATAAAGAATAATGTAAACTTGAATTGTATATATGTAACATTATTTGGTTGTTTATTGACTACTACTGACTATTTATGACTTTCAATAAAACACTTTGAGTTTAATATCATTTGTGGTATAGATTGAATAATATGAATTGATTAAGAAATAGATTTTAATGATGGGATTGAAGAAGATGGATCAACAACCTTAGATAAAGGAGAAATTTCTACATCTTTATCAAAAGATGCATAATATACAGAAAACATCACAAGTTATATATGTAAAGAAATTAAAAATTAAAAAAAAACATTAGTCCATTTAATACCTGTATTTGGAGTTAGTTGATTTGTATTATCATGCATTTTCATTGACACTTGAGCAGGATGTAGAAAAAACTATTGATAACTCAACCAAAGATACAAGATTATTATTATTTTATTTTGAACTCTACTTTTGTCATTTGTATTTGATACTCTTACAATGTTATTGTCAATACTTCGAACATTGTTTGTTACACATTGTAGTAAATTAAATCAGAAACCTAATGAATTAATTTAGTTATAAAAATAAAAATAAATGACTAAAGAAATAAGGTCATAAGAAATCAGAGACAATAAAATCCTTTGAATTGAAATTTGGCTACAACTAACTAAATATGAAGTTGGCTCAACGAGACTAATATTTTTATCTATTACATACACAAACTTGTAAAATCTATAAAAGAAAAATGTAAAACATACTTTATAAAATGAAGCAAACATAACTTCTTCTTTTTTACTTTTGGTTTATCATGAACCTCCTTCTTAATTTGGACATTGCTGCAATGTTAGCATCCATGGTTGATATGTCTAATTCTTTCAACTTTAGTTGACTTGGAGAATAATTTGAGAATGCAATTATGAACTGCAACATTCCATACTTTATAATTAATGAAATATGTCTAATTTGTCTCTTCAATAAACTATCATTTATGACACCATTTATCTTCAAGGTCATGAAGACCTAGCATAGATTTTTTATACATCATAAATAGGCATTGAAAATAGCTTAAATAATTGTGATAATTTAAATAAATAGGCATTGAAAATTGTAAGGTCTTATCTTTCTAATACAACTAAGAAATGACTTAAGATAGAATATGAATTTACAAGTTCTAAAAAGTGAAACTTCTTTATGCCAAATTTATTATCCAAATGATTTCTTTATGTCAAATGAGCAAAACAATTCTTATATTCATATATTTTTTTTTTTACATCAATCAAAATGCAAACATTATTTTCATGCCAAATGAATTGGATTTTATAGCCTTAAAAACATTATCAATTGAATGTAATAATTATGATTCTAATTGTATATATTTATTAAAAATTAAATATTAAATTATAAACCACAATATTTCATACATTTACATTGTACATGAAAACATGATTCCAACAACTTGAAAACATGACTTAAATTTTCTAATTATATGTGAAAGATATTTGACTTTATAATTTATATAATTTATAGTGTTTATTGAAAGCAAGAAAACTATAACATATTTGACAAAAAAAAAATCATGTTAACTAGATAATGTATCCAATACACAAACAACTTCTTTCTCAAAAAGTACTTGTTGCACATCTTTTCCATGAAATTGTTTTGCAATAAAGGTAATAAATAATCTTAATATTCAACAAATCTATTATTAAAATAATTTATTCATGTATTAAGATTTTTGCCATATACCATTATAAATTAATTAGTTACTTCAAACACATTTTAATTTACCTTACTATTTTAGCTTGCCATTAAAAAAAATATCATTTTAAAATTAAAATAAGAATCAAAATAAGACACATCATAAGAATCAAAAGAAGACACATCCTTAATTTTGAAAACAATACCATTTTACTAATTGTGTCAGTTTTAAATAGAGTCAAAAATAAAAACAACAAACTTCAAAACATGAAATTTATTCAAATTACAAAATGACATAATAAAGTAAACAAATAAGACCATAAAACTCAAGTTTTTTTCAATCTTAACAATGGCATTCAACATCTTCGCACTTGACTTGTCATCATATTCACCATCAAATTCATTTGATCATTTTTTACGAACTTTATTAACATAATCCTAGCTCAAATCAAGTTGAACAACAACAACAACAACATCACGTGTTTGGCTTTCATTCCCAACATCTGTAAACTTCTTTATTAAATCCTGTTCTAGAAAAAACATATTACAATGACATAGATGCCTTACAAAAATTATTATTTATTTTTATGATAATAATTAAATAAAAGAGTATAATGCTCACCCAAGCGCAACTTCTTTCCCAGTAGAATAATTCATTTTTTCAATACTATTAGTAAGTTGACTAGAAACATTATGAACTCCATCATTTTTTTAGGCACTAGTGTTGAATACACAAAGTCATGAGTTTGAGCAAGATTAAGTGCATCTTCACATTTAGCTTGACTTTCACTTAGATCATCATCAAATTTTCCAATAGAATTCTATTTGATAAACAACATCAAAACCTCAATATTGAATGTGCAGGAAAAAAAATTAATGATGAAAATTATTGAATTAGTTAATCAACAACATCAATAACAAAATAATTTATAGAATACAAATCCATGAATTATTGAATAATTTGTTCATCTGTACAAATCTTTGTCACACGATATGAATGATCAAATTTTGAGTTAACCTTGCTTTTTTATCTTATTCTTAAAAAGAAATATCTTCTCCACCAAATTCAAAATCTCATTAGGAGTGGATAATGATCTAAACCTCTATAACAACATTCAATAGAGTTAAAAATTATATACATAACAAAACATTTTTCATAAAGTATATAAGAAAAATATTTTGAAAATTAGAATTAATACTTTTTTGGCATGTTCAATCATATCAACACAAGATTTTTTTTTAATAGAGCAGCTGCATCACGATCAAATATAATAAAAATAACAAAATTTGTATCATTTAAAACTCAAACCTTAATATGATACCTAAATAAAGAATAAACAATAATTATTAGTTTAAATTAACAAATAACAATACAAAATGAAAAAAAATAATAATAGAAGAACAAATTTTGATACAAAACCTGGGAATAACATTCATTGCACTTCTCACAAAAATACATTTTAGAGTACAAATATACACTCTTATTGCAGAACATATTGTATAGCATCATTCTTCACCATCCAAAACATGTTTGATAGTACCCAATACTACACACGAAATTTCATATATTTAAGAAATTAATATTTAATATCAAATAAAATATTTAAAAATAATAATTATTCATCTTTAGAAATTATTTTAGATGAGTCACAAACTAGGCTTAATATTTGAGTAGAAGAGTCGTTTCTTACAATAAACCTTAAAGAAGAAAACCAAATTACAAACACATTGATATTATAATTTCTAGGTTTAAATATAAAATTTTTGTGTGACATACTGTTTTTTGAAATCTGCAACTTCAAGACATGATGGATGAAACAATAGCTTCGTGCAATTTATAACATTTTGTAGAGAAAATTGTCCTAACAAAGACAAAACAACATTTAGAAAAAAAAAAATCATTTGCTATATATACTTAATCGATCGAAATGCGAACATTTAAAAGATTTCATCTTTGCAAGTTGGATAATGACTACATGTTGTTCATCATCTTGAGATGATGATAAAAAAGAATATACATCATCAACACATGGGTCAAACAATGCACATTCCAATTTTTGTTTGTCACATTTTAATTCAATTACATTGAACTTAGTTGTAGAATCATTCCTTTCATATTTTTTTCAAATCCATATTGCGTAAAAATTCAAATTACATCTACCACAACAAAATAATAATTAATAATCCATACTTATAGAAATTAATGAAAATTTTAAGTAAAAGTTCAATTAAAACACAACAAAATGACATACCAACCAAATAATCAAGGTCAATATTATCAATATCAACAAAAGAAATGAATAAGTAGGGTGAAAGTTTGACATTTCCTACATCAACCAATAAAGCTTTTGTTCCATATTGAAAACCCAATTTATATTGATGTTTCGCAGCCTTGTGACTTCCTCAATTTGAAGAAAACCCAAAATTCGAAATAGAATAAATAAACCTTTTTTTCAACTCCTTTTCAAACTTATATCATAGAATGAGGATGAAACTATTTATACGTTGCATGTTTCATTGAAAACAAAACAATAATACACGATGCAATTAAAGTATTGAAAAAGGATTGAAGATATTGTTAACCTTAAGCGAATTTTAAATGCACCTCTTAAGTTAAAATGAAACTATTAATACATTGAATGCTTCATAAAAAATGAAGCAACAGAAAATGAAGCATAAAGTGATGAAGATGTTGTTAACATTAAGTAGATTTTAAATACATCTCTTAATTTTAAACAAAGCTATCAATACATTGCATATTTAATAGAAACTGAAACAACAAACTATGATGCATAAAGTGTTCAGAAGAATTTGAAGATATTATTAACCTCTAGATTATGCACATCAAAAGATAGATGTCAAATGTAATTGTTAAATTTTTTTATTTTAGAAAGAAAATTCATAATCCAATTCATTGGGAGACGACACATATTAGATATCTAAATTTTTTTCTGAAATAAAACTTTATTTTTATTAAGTATAAATATATTAATCTTAACATTAATAGAATTATCAAATAAAAATATATATATAACTTATAATATATATTTTAAAATA
>JAMLFT010004341.1:0-19795 GCA_026544285.1 Pachyrhizus erosus | reverse complement strand
TAGAGTCGTTACGCTATAAGTAAATACTCGCACGCTATCTCTGATGTTAATTAATTATAATAATAATAATAATGAAAAAAAAATTGGGCATTACAAGAACAACATATTATAATCACTAATTTATACAAATTCATTATGAATTAAATGATTCTCAAATCATCAAGAGCATAAAAAAAGAAAAACTCAAACATCATGATAAATAGTTTAATAACAAAATCCAAGTGTTTTAGGGTGCATATAACTCTTCCAAATCATGAGAAACATAATCGATTATATGCTCGTTTTGGTAACAATTTTGGTAGTATAACCAAGTAAAAAATAAAACATAATATCACACTCACGAGACACATGAGAAAACTATTTGGATAATTTGTTTAATAAAGCTTACTACATTTTCTCTTTCACGTGTTGTACATTTCAACTCATTTCATCTCATTTTTGGAGATAAATAAATATTTGTGGAGCCCACTTTTGTAAGAAAAAATATTTCACTTCTCATTTAATTTAACCAAACAAAGAAGCTCTTTCACTTTTAGCTTTTTTTAACACTCCGTTTTCACACCTCTCACTTCTAATATAAACAAACAAAGACTTAATACTTTCATTATTAAATTTCGTATTTCATACATTATCATAATTACATTTTAAATAACTTAAAAATATTTCATTTAGTATCTCAACATAAATTAAAAAATAACAAGATTAACACGTAAATAAAATATACTCAACAATATACTTATTAGGCTACTCAACAAAATTTTAAATAAATAATTATTAAATTTATATATTAAGTATACGACTTTTAAAATATTTCTTATTCTAATAAATTATTACCTTATTATTCTAATTTTCCACCTCAACAATGAGATCCATGTCAGCCAACACCTTTAGTAAATTTATGAAGCATTATCTGTTAACCCAAATTTCATTAATATGAAAAGTATGACTTTTAAGCAATTAAAATTAAACAACCAAAATCACTTATATAATATATACCACCAACCAAAAATATAATTAAATTTAGAATAAAATAATTCATTCATACAAAATACTGTAGGAAATATTGTTACAGGTTCCATTTTTTTTTTCCTATGAGTATGTTCTGAAATAAATAATTCTATCTGAAACATTCTCGATACTAAATATAGGTACATTTTGCAGCAGAAATATAAACCTTAGTTTATCACATTACGGGTTATATTTATTTTATTATTAAAAAAATCAATTCTAATACTTTTTTAATAAAAAATATTTTCAACATAATTTTATTTCAATTTTCTAAATTTATTTGGTTAAATTATTTTGTAGACTCCTAATCTATTTATTAATTTTTAATTAAGTTTTTAAATTTATATTTATAGGTGTAAGGACTTAATTAAAAATTAAATATAAATTTAATGACTCAATTAAAAATAAAAAATTTTCACATAGTTAAGTATCGAAAAAAGTAATTTAACCAATTAAACTTTTTCCATCAAGGTTTCAACGGAACTCGATACAGAGATAAATAATAAATAAATAAATAAATAAATAAATAAATAACTAGTAATAAATAAAAAGAATCGAAAAAAGCATTTAGATACTTATATGGAATAAATGGAGTGAGCATTTGAAAACAAGGTGGAGGGCTATTTATCTCCCTAGTTTCTGAGGCTGTTCCTGATCCTCTTCCTCTTTCTCTTCCTCTACCTCTTCCTCTATCTTCGGATCTCAGATTCACAATTCTCTGCATTCATTCCACTGCAATGGCTGCGCCAGCCTCCAACGCTGTGCTTCTCGGAGACGTTTATTTGGATGACGTGGCCGCCAAGCCTTCCGGCGTTCACTTTCGAGACAGAACGCGCAGAGGCGCGTTGCGGGCCACCGTCAATCTCACAAGACCTAAACCCTTCACTTCTCTTTTGAACTTCGCCTGTTCAACGTCCTATGCAACTTGGAATCCCTGTTCGCTACTTGTCGGGACCAAAAACTCCTCCTTTGCTTGCTGCTCCGCCGAGACAAAGCCGCATCTTCAACACCTTGCCACCTCAACCTTTTCAATTAACCAGTATGTGTCTCTTGTTTGTTCTTTGTGTTCCTAGGAACCCTCCTTTTGTTCTACAATTGTCGTTCTTATTGGTCCCTGACTTTGCTAACTGCAGTTTGCTTTAGGCTAAAATGTGTTTTAGGTCTTTTAGTTTTCGGTTAGAATTGGTTTAAGTTACTGACTTACTGTACTCACGGCTTGTTTGGCACGGCGCTGTGCGTTTTTTTTTTTTGCACGTCAAAATTAAAGAAAAGAAAAAGAAAAAGTGAAAACTATTCTCTCAGTAGCTTTGAACTTCATGTGCGCTTAGTGGTGAACGGGGAACTAAACATACACTTCAAGGATTAGATTAGTCTTGTACTTAAAAAAACCGATAGATTTTGGTTCTTGTACTTTCAATAAGTGGTGAATTTCGTTTCTCTTTATGAAACTTGGCATGCTAGGGTTAGGGATGAAAGTCACCTATTATATAAAAAATAACAAGATCATCATTTTGAAAGTATGGGGATTAAAAGTAAATTTTGTCCGAAAATTGAGAAAGAGAAAACATATTTTTCTTTTTTTATTTAAAAGAATGGTAAAAATGAAATAAAATGAATGATTTTTAAAAAAATTAAAGTGAACATGTTGTATAGCTAGGGACTAAAGTGACTTACGGTTATAGACTTATGAATTAGAACAGGAGTTTACTATGATGTTTTTTAATTTAGAGATGATACTTATTTTTGTCATCGATATTGTATATGCAAGTTATTTGAATTTATGACTTTGTTGAACGATTAGTGTCTAACTTTGAAAAAACATTTTTGCGTTAGTCTAGTGAAAAGGTGTTAATGTGAATAACGTTTTCCATTGCCAGGAAACTTTTTACTAAAGTTAGACACTACAATGACCTACACATTTAAAAAACAAGATTGAAGAGAAGGTTTACTCTTTTGATTTATCTTTACCATAATTACAAGGTGAATATGTTGAATAGTGTTGCTTTTCAGGACTAATTTTGGTGGCGAGAGGTTGAAGCTGTTTTCAGGGTCATGTTACCTACCACATCCGGATAAGGAGGACACAGGTGGGGAGGATGCACATTTCATTTGCACAGATGAACAAGCTATTGGTGTTGCTGATGGTGTTGGTGGGTGGGCAGATGTTGGTGTTAATGCTGGACTGTTTGCTCGAGAACTCATGTCCCATTCTGTTAGAGCAATTGAAGAGGAACCCAAAGGTTCTATTAATCCTGCAAGGGTTTTAGAGAAGGCTCACTCATGTACAAAGGCCAAGGGTTCATCAACAGCTTGTATCATTGCCCTTACTGATACGGTATTATATTATTTTTATAATAATATTTTTACAATCAAAATAGTTTTCTCGTTTTTCTGTAGAACAGCACTATACATGGGCAGACTTCTTAATTTCATTTTTGTTGCTAGATATTAAATATTTGTTTTCACCACCAACTTCATAAACATTTTTTGCACTTTTGCTCAATATACTTTTTGTTTTTGTCAATATTACATTATTCATTAGATTATGCATCTCCCCAACACTTGTATTCTATGGCACATGTATCACATTGTATTATCTTGTACAATAAAACTAGAATCTTGTGGGTTCATTGTGATAGTGATGAGTTTAGCATATCCCTACTGTTAGGTTCCTTTAAAATCAATAACTAAATGCTTAGGGAAATGAATTAAAGCATGCTCAGTTTTTTCCGTGTTTTTTTTCTACATGTATTGGTGATATTTTTCTCTACTATACTCATGTTAAGTGTTAACATACAGTCGGGGCATGAGCATGTATACACATTAGCTCTTGTCTTACCTGTTCCTTATCCCTATGTTCTTGATGACTTGATGTTTTTTCCTGCATTTCGATTGACTGAAGCCTATCTGTTTGAAGCCAGTAAAATTGGGTAGTTTGTTTTCTTATGTATAATAAAAGGAAGTAACAAAGAGTAAACCAAAATATTCATTTTCTTACTGTGTTTGGTTTCTTGGTCCAGGGACTACATGCCATTAATTTGGGTGACAGTGGGTTCATTGTGATTAGAGATGGACGCACCATTTTCAGGTCCCTTGTTCAACAGCACGACTTCAATTTTACATATCAGCTGGAGAGTGGCAATGGTGGTGATCTGCCTAGCTCTGGTGAGGTAAGTTCTTACATAAAATCGCACACAGGATTTACTTCCAAGGATATTATATTAGCAATATGGCAATCTCTAAATGCAGGCTCTAATTTGTTGAGACAGTACATTCTTTTACCTGTTTCTGGTAGCATCCGTGCCAAGAACTATTTGTTGAGACAGTATAGTCCTATTCATACTGTTTCTGACAGTACAGTTTGGGTGCTGTGAAACAGAGTTCACAGCACTTTTCTTCAACCTCTTGTGATTAATACATTAAGCAACTGAAAAATAAGACTGGCCTTTGGAATTACTTTTTTACCCTATTTTGTGATTGGTTTCATGAAACTTGGGGTGTGACTGATGAAAAAACTGAGAGATTTTTATTTTTAATAAAAAAAATGACAGGGAGAGGGGAGTGAAAATGGAGTTTTTAATTTTTTCTTGTTGGTACATGGTAGAGGGGGTAAAAAATAAAATGTGTATCTCATTTTAAATAAAGCAAATTACATTCGCATCTCTTCAAGATAATGCTTATTACACTCATACTTTAAAATGTCTCTACAATGACCTTTTCTGATGTTCAAAACTTCGTTACAGGAACACCTCTTATGCTGTTACAGTGTTGATTCCGTTAATAAAAATGTGTCACATGTTTGTCACGTGTTTCTTTAATGAAATTTTTGAACAAATATTTCCTTTATTTAACCTGAAAGATTGTTTTTGAAATTAAAGGAGCAAATTACGCTCACACCCCTTCAATTTACTGTGTATTACACTCACACCCTCTCAATTTAGCGCCAGTCACGTCCCATTATGCTAATGTTAAGTATTGTTGACTTGGATATGTGAGTTTTTTATGTTTATCTTATTTTTTTATTGTATCACTTATATAGAATATGTCACACACTCAAGAGTTGAATATTTCACACACATTGTTTGTAATATGGTTATTCTTATTTAATAGATGATAAGTGTGCTTAATCCATGTACATTTGGGTCTAGTTTTAGACAATAAGATAAATATGAAAAATTCGTATATCCAAATCAACATCTACTTTTAGACAATAAAATAAACATGAAAAACTCACATATCCAAATTAACAACAATTAACATTAGCATGAGGGGGCACAACTGTAATAAGCGCTAAATTGAGGGAGTGCGAGTGTAATAAATGACAAATTGAAGGGGTACAAGTGTAATTTTCTCTTTTAATTTAAAAAACAATCTTCATAGGTACAGAAAGCAAAATTGTCCAAAATTTTCATTAAAAGACATGTGACAAATATGTGACATATTTTCATTAACGGAGTCAACTCTATAATGTCGTAGGAGGTGTTTCTGTAAGGACATTTTAGGCAGGGGTTCAAGTGTAATAAGTGTTAT
Organism: Pachyrhizus erosus; assembly: GCA_026544285.1. NCBI lineage: Eukaryota > Viridiplantae > Streptophyta > Magnoliopsida > Fabales > Fabaceae > Pachyrhizus > Pachyrhizus erosus. The sequence goes on along the minus strand of JAMLFT010004341.1, from coordinate 14,257 downwards.
CTTGAGAGGGTACGAGTGTAATTTGTTCTTTTAAATATTCCCTTAATTTTTGTAAATTAAGTACACTGCACATGTAAGATGATTTGCAGATCAAGTTTTTTTTTTTTAGCTCCAGTTTCCCTTTCTTCCCTTCCCTTTTAACTTATACCAATCTAATACAATAAAATTGTCTGGCAGAGTATTGTTTGTTTTTGTGTCTTGCTACAGTCATCATTCTAGAATTATTCCTAGGAAGTCACTTAGCAGATGGAGTTTGTGTCTTTCAAAACAAGTTCATATGTATTTCTGGAAAATAAACTGACTAACTGATTTATCACAATCACATATCCAGGTCTTCACAATACCTGCTGTCCCAGGAGATGTTGTCGTTACTGGAACAGATGGATTGTTTGACAATTTGTACAATGATGAGGTTGCTGAAGTTGTTTTAAATGCAGTTATAGCTGGACTAGAACCCCAAGTAACTGCTCAGAAGATAGCAGCACTGGCTCGTCAGCAAGCACAGGACAGGACTAGACAGACACCATTTTCTACTGCTGCTCAAGAGGCTGGGTTCCGATATTATGGTGGCAAGCTTGATGACATAACAGTTGTTGTGTCATACATAACTGGCTCAATGTGTGTGAGTTTTTCAACATCTTAGCTTTGCTACATTATGTATATTCATGTTTGTATATGGGGGCTGGGTTGCTAGTCTTGTTTGTCATTTTTAACCTGAATGCACTTTCAAAATTTTCTCTGAAACTTGAGTTGCTTACTTGCTATAGTAATTTATTAATATAAAATCCTTAGCCTCAAGGCTTTCATCTTCTTCTCGCTTTGCATTTTGTATACCATGATTATTTTGGTAATCAGTAATTTTTTTATAATGATTATTGATAATCAAAGTCAACTATCCCATCACAAACAAAAGTTGCAAACCATATTTGATTATTTCTTGTGGTACCATATTATTGTAGTTACAGGCTACTAACCCTTTGGCCGTCCTAGGACTTTTAAACAAAATACAGGTTAAGGTTGTACCATTATTTATTTTTGGCCAAATAACACAAATTTCCCTTGTGTAAGGTTAATTGCACTCCACCCTACTGAATGGATGTCATTAACTACGCTGTTGGTTGACTCACGATAGTTAACCATGGTTGAGTTACACTCACAAGCATGAGCGTGGTTACAGTCTCATGTTGTCACAGTGGGTTCTGCTATAGGCTCAACTATTTAACATACACTTTCATGTCAGAAAGTGAATAACAACAATCACAAAAGCTTTATTCCAGAGTGAAGTGGTAGAAAGTGGATAATAATAAATATAATTTTATATTCATTGAAATGTAACTATTGAATCTTGGAATTAGATAAATGGCATATATAAGATAATAATAAACAAATATAATTTTTCAAGTAAATATAAAATAAAATTACAATTATTTAGGAAGTAAATATAAACAAGAATTATTCATGAACTATCTGCTTGACAGTGTCAACTCTACAAAAGTTGGACTTGACTCATTTATATAATTGAAGTCTGTATACCTTTGAGCTTTAGCTTGTTTCCTTATCTAAATAAACAAGCTGAATCAAGTATTTATTGAGTTGGACTTGAATAATTCACAAATGACTTAGATCATTTACACTGGTATTGTCTCAGTTGGATAGTTGTTCCAGGGCATGATGTGGATTTGTGCTGTGGCTGGTAATGGCTTGATGGTTTTGTTCCATGTCTGATGTGGTTTAGGTGCTGTGCAGTTGTTCCATGTCTAGGATGGTGGGAGTTAGAGGCTAGTGTGTTCGTGGAATGGGGTCCCAATGAGGGCTTTGGAATGGTGACAATGGTGCAATAGAGATTGATTTCTAACGGTTGTCTTTTTATTGAGGTTGATGATTTGATTGCAAATGGTGTTGTTTCCTTGAAATAGGCATTTGAGTTGGTTGGTGAGGTGGATGGTGGCTCATAATGGAGAGACTTGGCAGTGTGCAAAGAGATGCAACAGGCTATATTTTAGTTGAGTTTCTGCTGTTTGAGGTTTAGATTTTCTAAGGATCATTTATCATTTTATTTTGGATGGGACAAGATGGTGTTTGTTGAACAGGGAGGATGGGGTTGTGCATTTTTCATGGGTTTTGATGTGTAGCTTCTATCTGTGGAGTGTGCTTGTGATGCTGTTTGTTTGGTCAGAGGTTTAATTACTAGTGCAATATGGAAATGGAGTCTTGTTGAGTATGTTGGCTTTGCTTTAGTGTACTTTGTGTGGTTATGGCTGGGGTTGTGTTCTGTTAGGAATCTTTTTTGAGAGGAGAGAAACTCTAACAATAGAACTCAAACAATACAAAGAACAGGGAGAAAAACACAGAATCTCTGAAAACTCCTCTTGATTAATGAAAAGGAAAAAATAAGAAAAGTAACCTAAAGGAGCACTCTCCTTTCACACTAGATATTAATCCAGTCAAAACAATTAATATTTCAAAAACTATCCTATTCTACTATAAAGGACCTATTTATAGGTATTACATCAGCCTATTAACACTCCAAACAAACTTAACTAACTTAGCTACCCCCTTAACAATTAGTTACAAGTTTGACCCTTTCCTCGCTGGCCCTTGCCTTTTTCTATAATAAACCTGCAGAGGTTTTCCCCCAATTAAGATACAACCCAAAATCATTCCCATTAATACTCCCTCCCTCAAACAACCTTGTCCTCAAGGTTGAATTCTGGAAACTGATTGCTGATGGAGGAAGTATCTTCCCAAGTAGCTTCCTCTGAAAGTTTACCTTGCCAATGCACTAACACTTGTGGAAGTTCAGATTCAACTGGATGTTGTCCAGCAGCTTTCTTAAGCTGAGATGCATGGAACACTGGATGTATGCAAGCCTGTTCTGGAATTTGTAATTTGAATGCTACTGCTCCAATTTGCTTTAGAACCAAATAGGGTCCATAATACCTAGCAGAAAGTTTAGGACGAAACATGGTAGGCATGGGCGTTTGTTTGTGAGGTCTGATCTTGAGATAAACCCAATCTCCTAGCTGAATCTGAGATTTTTTCCTGTGCTCATTTGCATAATGAGCCATCTGACTTTTTTCCTTCTGCAAGTAAAACTTTAGTTGCTTCAAAGCTTAATCTCTGTCCATCAAGTCCTGGACCACAGCCTCCACTATGGTCACTCCTGGTACAAATCTAGACAAGGATGGTGGAGGTCTTCCATACACCACCTCAAGGGGGTGCAGTGTGCTGCACTCTGAAAACTGGTGTTATACCAATATTCTGCCCATGGGATAAAATCTGCCCTAAGACAAGTCTCCAAGGTTCTATTAAAAACCTCTGTTTGCCCATCAGATTCAGGACGATAGGTTGTACTCATATTCAATGTGGTACCTTGTAATTTGAAAATCTCCTGCCAAAAATGACTCATGAAAGTGGGATCTCTGTCACTGCCAATGAAAATGGGGCACTCCATGTAACCGAATGACCTCTTTAACAAAATCTTCAGCAATGGACCTAGCAAAATAAGGATGTTTGATTAAAATGAAATGTCCATATTTGCTCAACTTATCCACCACTACTAACACTGCATCAAAACCTTTGGATTTTGGAAGTCCCACAATAAAATCCATGCTGATCTCTTCCCAAATGGCATTTGGGAGGGGTAAAGGTTGCAGCAACCCTACTGGAGAAGAGGCAAGATATTTGCTCCTTTGACACACGTGGCAAGCAGCTACAAAATTAGTGATTGTCCCTTTCATGCCAATCTAGAAAAGGGACTGAACTATCCTCCTGTAAGTTCTGTTGATGCCTGAGTGCCCCCTTATAGGAGAGGTGTGAAACTCCTGTAGTAGTTTAGGAATCCATGCTGAACCAGCAGATAAGACTAACCTTCCTTTATAGTATAGCCTATCTTGCTCCAAAGTATACTGAGGATGTGAATCAGGATCTGTCTTTAAGTCTTCCCGAACTTTAGCCAAAACTGGATCCTTATTGCCCTCTTCATCAATTTCTGCAATATCTGGCCAGAAAAGTCTTGTAATCCCTTGCAGCTCTTTGTCTTCATCCCTTTTAGAAAGAGCATCAACAACTCTGTTTGAAGCCCCCACCTTGTACACAATATCAAACTCATAGCCCAACAGTTTAGCTAGCCAATTTTGTTGATTCTGTGTTGTTATTCTTTGCTCCAAGAGGTACCTTAGACTCTTTTGGTCAGTATACAGTAACCTTCTGACGTAAGAGATAAGGCCTCCAACGCTGGATTGCTAAGACAAGGGCCATCAATTCTTTTTCATTTACAGGCTTGGAAAATGTTGAATCTGCCAATGCCTTGCTGAAATATGCAATTGACCTTTCGTCTTTTGATAAAACAGCCCCTACTCCTTTCCCTAATGCATCACATTCTATGGAGAATTGTTTGAGAAATCTGGCATTGACAGCACCAGAGCTGTAGTAATAGCTTGTTGGAACTGCGTGAAGGCACAAGTATTCTCATTGGTCCACTTGAAAATTTCCTTTTTCAATAAATTAGTTAGGTGATGAGCTATTTGGCCATAATTGTAGATGAAATCTTTTGTAATACCCGGTGAGTCCCAAAAATCCTCTTAAGGCTTTAAGAGTCCTGGGTAATGGCCATCGTAAAATGGCCTTGATCTTTTGAGGATCCATTGAAACACCATCCTTGGAGATAATATGCCATAGGTATCTCACCTTAGTCTTGCCAAAACTGCACTTCTTTCTATTAGCAAAGAAAGAATGTTCTAGCAATCTAGCCAATACTTGTTTCAAGTGTTTCACATGTTCTTCCTAAGATTGCTATAAACCAAAATATCGTCAAAGAATACTAGAACATACCTTCAAAGAAACGATTTAAGTGTGGCATTCATAGCACATTGAAAGGTTGTTGGGGCATTTGTTAATCAAAATGGCATCACTAGAGATTCATAATGCCCTTGATGAGTTCTGAAGGCTGTTTTTGGGATGTCTGGCTCATGCATTCTGATTTGGTGATATCCAGCCCTTGGGTCAATTTTGGAGAAATATGTGGCTCCATTTAATACATCCAGCAATTCTTCTGTTACTGGAACGGGAAACTTGTCTAGTACTGTAGCCTTATTTAGAGTGTGATAATCAACACAACCTCCAACTTCCACCTTTCTTTTTTACCAAGATTACTGGACTCGAGTATGGACTATTGCTTGATCTAATAATTCCAACCGTGATAATGCTTGTTACTTGTTTCTCAATCTCATTTTTCTGCAGGTGAGGATATCTGTAAGGTCTAACATTTACTGGATCAACTCCAGTCTTGATGGGAATTCTGTGATCCACTTCTCTTGGAGGAGGCAATCCTTTTGGTTCCGAAAACACCCATTCACATCCACTCAAAATCTGTTGCAATTGATCCTCTTCTTTTGATAGCTTGGATTGCTCTGATATGGTTTCTGCATTGCTCTGCTTTTCTATGAACCATAACATAGCCATGGCTTCCACCTCAGATAACTTAAGTGTTCTGGTTGAAATTAGAGCTTTCAAATGGCTTGGGTCTCCTGATTTCCAATTTCTGCCCTTGATTGTTGAAGGTCACAGTGAGGGTCCCCCAATTCACCTTTACATCTCCTAAAGTTTGTAACCACACCAACCCCAAAATTGCATCTACTCCACCCAACTCGAACACAGTTCCCCTATAAGCTCATACTCTTCCAATATTAATTTCAATTCTTTACGAAGTCCCTGGGTTTTTTTCTCTGTCCATCTCCCAGTCTTACCTTGTACGGTGTTCAATCTCTGTACCAACTTGGTAGAGATGAAGTTATGGCTTGCACCACTGTCAATTAACACCATTATTTTGTGTCCTTGTATCACCCCTTGCAATTTCATAGTTTAGGGCTGAGTCATACCTCCTGCTGAATATACTGATAGCACCATCCATTGACACATTGTCTTCATGTCCTGCTCCTTTTCTCCTCCTTTCTTCTTCAACCTCAACAATCTGGACAATTTTCCTTCTTCATTGATTCCCTCATCCTCAGCCAAGATCACTATTCTGAGAGTTTTTTCTGAACATCTATGCCTGGGGCCAAAAACCATTCCACAATGGTAGCAGAGTCCCCCATCTTTCCTTTTAATGCATTCTTGATAAGGCAGGGTTCAGGTTGCCGTACTTCTTGAAACCCAACCTCCATTCTCTCTAGGTCTGACCACCGAAGATGCTGTGTTGGCTCTTCCACTTCCTTCCCTAACGGGACCTGACCCGTCAGAATCCTGGGTATTGTCTGACCCTGTATGGTTATTTGATTGCGATACCAGTCCTCCATCCTGGGATCAAAAATTCGCACCCAAGCATCGACTTAGTTTCCTCTATTTCACGTTTCCTTCATCGCTTCCTCCACATCTCAAGCAATCTCCACGGCTCACAACAATTCTTTTGGATTATAGGGTTACACCTGCCGCTGTATGTCATGGCGTAATCCAGCCATGAAATACCCTTAAGTTCGCCATCCTCCGTGGTGGTGGTTTGCGCCACCAATCAAATCCCTGTACATATTCATTTACCCCTCCAATCTGCCTTAGGGATGCTAATCTTTCACACAGTGCCCCGACCATCCTTTCATACACAGTTCTTGTTGACTGAATTGTCCTCCGCAGTTGACGTCTTGGTTTTCATTTCCAAAAGCATCTCTTTGATAAAATCCATGTTAGTCCTTATATCTGTCAACTTTTGTTCCACAGTGTTCATTTGATTCTCCATTGTGAAACGATCTGGCAGGTTGGACCAAACTTGTTAGGAATATCTTTTGAGAGGAGAGAAACTCTAACAATAGAACTCAAACAGCCCAAAGAACAGGGAGAGAAACACAGAATCTTTGAAAATCCTTCTTGATTAATGAAAAGGAAAAATCAAGAAAAATACAAACGTACCAAAGGAGCACTCTCCTTTCACACTAGATATTAATCCGGTCAAAACAATTAATATTTCAAAAACTATCCTATTCTACAATAAAGGACCTATTTGCAGGTATTACATCAGCCTAATAACACTCTTCAGTTAACTAATTCAGCTACCCCCTATACTATCAGTTACAATATTGAGCCTTTCCTTGCTGACCCTTTCCTTTTTCTATAATAAACTTGCAGAGGTTTTTCCCCTTTAAGATACAACCCAAAATCATTCCCATCATGTTCTGTTTCTGGTTCTGTTTCCGTGAGGGCTCAAAATACGGGGTTTGGAGTGTATGTGGAGAAGCTCCCATGGTAATAAACAAGGGAATGTTGGCAGAGATATGTAAGAGAAAAATTGGAAGCTGCATCCTCTGAAGGGAAGTAATAACTTTTAGAACTTAGAAGCAAATACAAGATGAGTAAACGGAGAGGAGGAATGATCCCTTGAAAAAAATGCCACGGCAAATGCCCCATTTCATGCCGTTAAAGAAAGCCTCCAATGGTCCTTTATTTATTTTTTTCGTATTCTGGGATGACCTTGGTTAAGTAAGAATACGGTGTATGGAATATTTTCACAAGTTACAGCCAATATTTTGGGTCGGAGTGGAATTATGTTTTAATTAGCCAAAGGTATAGGATAGTTTGTAACTTTGTGTTATTTATTCTTTGTTTATTTATATTAACAATCCAAAGGAATGCATTAAAGGAAGCTGCAGCTATTGCTGGTTCAATGCAAAACTGTCCTGTAATTCTGATTATTATTTCTATTTTCCTCTCTGATATCGTGGTTGAGGCAGATCATGCTGCCTCCAAACTTGAAGTCCGCCAATATATCTAGCAGTTTGTGAAAAAGTACCGGTGTATGAATAACATTTATGCCAACAGATACAACCTATATCATATTTGGATTGATGGATTATTGGAAGAGAAAAGGCCATGGACGGAAGATAAAAGGTAGACTTTGTTTGTGTTGTGTGTAAGATTAGTGTTATTATTGTTTTATTTTTTAATCTCAAAGATAGTTATCACATTAATGGTTAAGATTAAATTTAACTAAAACAAATCTTAATATTTTTTTGACAATAAATCTTAATCATATTAAACAAGCGTGAAAAGTTAAAGTTGATTGAAAAAAATTCAACAGTTGAATATATGAGATGCTTTTAATATATATATATATATATATTGGGGAAGAGTTTTGTGGGCATTTATGAGTCAGTATTTTCGACCCTCTTTAATAAAGGATACGATATCCTTTTTCTTACTTTGTTAAATCGAACTAATGATTTATTTACGTATGTTTAGTTACAAAATTATCAATGATTTATGCAACAGATTTATCGCTTAGAAATAATATATGATAATTAAATTAAATAAATTATTCATATCTTTTAATATAAGAACACTTTTAAGGATTTGTTAGAATCTCCTTTTTAACGGAACAGGATGTATGGAGTTTATGCGGTATGTCATGAGTTTGATTGAATGAGTACGAGAGGAGAGGCAATATGAGGTGAATATGCTAAATATCATAACTACAGTTTTGTGAAAACTACTTGATGCATCGAGCATGCCTGGCTCGTGCAAGGTGTAAAAGACGACATAAATTAAAGTTTTTGTTTAGTCATTGCCATCTATCAAACATGTCTTTTTGTTTTTGTCCTATGCTCAACTTATTGTGGGATACAACCAATGGACCCATCATACAACACATTTTAAAGCCACCAGTCTGGTGGGCATCTTATATGAAAGGCCCAAATTTCAAACTTTAAGCTCCTACTTTCACTTTTTTCTCTTAATTTATTGTCTCTAAATTACACTATTTTTAACTATATGACATCATCAAATTGTAATTCTCTTTTTTTTAAGGAATACGAAATACATCATTTAAAATTATGTTTTTATTATTTGGATATGTATTATTTTGACCTACAAAATTGTTTAATAGTAAAAAAATGTTAGTCTTGCTAATAAGTGTTTAAGAGTACTTAAGGGATCAGTAAATTGTTTTTGGTAATATTCCTATTGAGAGTACATTAATAATTTTTTAATTTCTTAATGAGGGCGTTGGTTAGCACTAATTAAATTATTATTAGTAAAGATAGACGAAACTGGCCTCGTACGAAATTGAAGGATTAAATTACAATAACTAAAAATCGAAGTTTATAGTTATATCACTGAGTTTTAGAGAATAAAGAAAAATTATTTTATTGTTAATACGTGATTATTAGATTATTTTCTTGGTTAATTATGTAAAATTATTTTATATTATCAGTATATAATTTTAAACTCTGATTTTTTATGCATAAATTTAAACCAAATTCTTTAGATGTAACAAAAAATATTCTTTAAGGCTTATGAATCGTCATGATTTGTATTGAAAATAAACATGCATATTACTTTTTACATCTTCACTGTGAGAATTAAAAAATAATTAAGGTAATTAAAACATAATACACATGTTATATATATATATATATATTCTAAAAAATAACACTACAATTAGTTAAGAATTTATGTTGAAGTTCCTTACTAAATACAAATATAAAGAATGTACCAAAAAAATAAGGAATTGCACAAATGTATCAAAATTGACTACTCGTTTCTTAATCGGCTTTGTTTGTTCTGCTTATTTACAAAAATTTAAAAAGGGAAAATGGAAGAATCCAATATGTGGCCGAAATTTTGGGGAACACACAAGAAAAAGAGCTCACCACTATGCTTTCATAGTCTTATTTTAAAAAACGTGAAGTTCTTAAAAGTTTTAAAATAATATTTTTACATGTCACTTAATATTTTTTTGTTTCGTAAGAATTTTGCAATGAAAAATGAAAATTGACGCAACCCACACGGACAAAATAACACTAAAAAACACTATATTAAGAAAACACTAAATATTAATTTTGATTCTTTAAATACATCCAGATATTACGTTTTTTAATATCAAATTAGTTTTTCACTAACATCTGACAGAAAATTAAATTGTGTCATATTTTTAATATAAAATAAAATGACATTAGATCACTATCTAAAATAATAATAGTGACATTAATTATCATCAAATAACCTATTTAACAAATTATAAGTAAAGAATTAATTTAATATGGTTTAAATATAGTTTCAAAGCAAGTCTATCCAAATCGATATGGATGATTCATAATTTAACGTGACAAATCTATTTTTAAAAACAATGCTATTTATGATGAAAAATATTGCATATCAAGTTTTGAAAAAAATTATACACCATCATTATATTCTATCAGCAAATTATAACATTTTCATAAACATTATACAATGTCTTTTTTCTAAAATTAGATTTTTCATATTTTTAAATGATGAAAATACATATTTACATCAATTATTAATAGTAGAGATAAAATACAGATTATATTAGAAAAAAAGATAAAAAAAAATAAGAAAATCATTATCCATGCATGGTTGTCTCATCTCTAATCAAACAAAACACATATTTTTTTATAGGGACGACAAAAACTCCTTTTTGAAGTGAACCATTCGAGTTGATAACGTCATTGATCCATTGAAGTGGCAGAAAATAGTATAAGTACCACAAATCTTTCTGACCACAAAGTTGTGTCATAACATCTCACGTCAACTAGTCTCAACTTAAAGAAGAAGAAGATTACGTACATAAAAATGGGAAGGAATCACATGCGGGAAATAAACAGCTGAGCTAACAAGTAAAAATAGTGAGTTTAATAGGATTAAAATGTGAAATAGTTTTATATTATTAATTAATTAAAAATTATTGTAGATATAATTTTTTAAATTATTATTATAGAAATTAATAAATTTATTATATATAATAATTTATGATTAGAAGATAATATCAAATTGTTTTATATTATTAGTATTCACTTTTTTTTAAAAAAATAATACATTAAATTATCAGTATCCATAGATAATTATATTTTACATTTATGTATACAAAAATATTTATAAAAAAAAGTTAACCTCCTTAAATAAATACTATGGAAAATTAGTCTATAATCAATACATTAATTTTTTTTTTAAAAAAAAAAAACACTAGGTTGAATGTGTGGAGTTTAATATAATATGATACAACATATTTATCGAAAGGACAACATATCCTTAAGGATCCAGCCCCCTATGGAAGATGTTTGGATGTGCCATTATACCATAGAGAAGATAGAAGATCCTCCACTATTATTCCCACAAATGAAAAATCACATCCTCCAATTCCTCAACACCCTTTAGCCTTTTTCTTTCTCTTTCTTTCTTTGGGGAGTGGGTGAATGGAGACCTCTTTATATGACCCATGATAGAAACCAGAATCTCTTACTCTCAACACTCGCATCTCTCATCTTTTGTACTCTTCAAGCTTCCCCTCTGGTTTTCCCTAACGCGTCACTCCCGTGTTCTTCATTCCTTCCTTAGAACCTTAATCGTTAAGTATATATATATATAATTAATAATTACTATTTTATGCATGCATGCGTTTTCACAACCCTTTATTAAACAATAAATTTCATGAGCTTTACACTACCTTTAAAATATACACTGTCTAATAAATATTGCCTTTGATTTCAATCTTGTGATTCAATCAGTACTGAGCTATCCAATTTTCAAAAAATTGAAAGATATTTGGTTTTCTTTTGTTTTATCAGTTAATACACTTTTGATATATGTTTGGAAGGATTTATATAAATTTATAAAAATGATTTATGATTCATTTTATTTTATTTTAATAAATTTTATCATGGGCGTTGGATTTTCTACAACTTTTTTATTTTATTTTATTAAATTTTACTGTCGACTTTATAAATAAACTCATCATTTCCCCCTTTTAACAAGTATATAACTTTTTTTTTTTTATAAATGATACTGTAAATAATTTTAAGTGTATTTATTTAATTATTTGGCCTCTCAAAATATTTTGGTAAGATCCCGCCATTGCTTATAAACGCTCGTTAAATTTATCCAAATGTAGCCTTTATTCTTTTGGATTTTTCACTTATGCTATCTAATTTCTCACTAGATTATTAGAAGCTCGTTTATTTAAAGGTTTGAAATATATTGTTTATGGTATAAATTATCTAAAGTTAATTACTACTTTTAGTTTTAAATGTTCTTTGAATATTTTTATATTTATAAAGGTAGCATGATTATTATTAATTTTTAAATACATTTATTAATTAATTAGAAAATATTTCTCTTTTGAAAAATACAAACAAATAAAAGAAAAATTGTCCCAAACAATATTAATTTGTACAATATTTATTAGTAACGATATTATTAGTAACAAATAAAATAATATTTATATACATATTAATTAATTTAAAAAGTTTTTACATATAAAAACACTCACACATAAATAAATATATTTATAAAATAATTTTTTTAATTTCTTGTGTGATAAAAAAATAATCACAAATTATGTATTTAAATTATCCAAAATCAATTAAAAGAGACAAAAAAAAATATTTTTAAAATTAAAGAACATAAAAACAATAATAACTTAAATTTGAGAAATAAAACAGATGTTTAATACATTATGTATAATAATACACACACCAGTTAGATCAATGTTTTCCATCATATCATTTTATAGTTAACAATAGAATATGTGATTAAAATTAAAAAAAGACTGCATAAATAAATATATTTATGAAAAGTTGATTATGAAACACTTAATCTAAACAACGAATGGATTTGGTTGTTAAAGAATATACAAGAACAGAAGAGATATATTTTTTCTTTATAAAAAAAATCATACATATGTTATTTACTTAAACATTAAAATATGTGATTACAATATTCGAAAAGAGTGATAAATACCATAATTCTGAAAAGTTTATTATGAAACGCGTAATGTAAGTAATGACAAGTATGCTACACCACTACATGAATAAAAAAGTATGCATACATAGTGTTACGTTTGGAATAGTAAATGGGCATAAAGACACTTTATTTTTTAGGTGGCCGAACTTTCTGTTAAAGTGATCATTCCATTAACAATCTTAGCCGAAAAAAAAAAAAAAAAGTCCTAACATTATTTACAATAATGGAGATGGTAGATAAAGATATGTGCGGTGTGTCTTCAGTATGTAAATGAAGGGACGTATTTCTATCTTAGAAAATATTGATGCTTTATCTGTCACGTAACATATAATATATATGTTCATACTTACGAATATATTCCTTTCCAGAAATTATTTTAATCAAATTGTACAATATGTTTACAATCATCAAAAAATATAAAAAAGAATAAACATATAAAAATCAAGTAATGTGGTGTGATGAAAAAAAATAATAATACAAAAAGTGTTATATAAATAATTTAACTATTCCTATGTACTCACATGAAGTTATAAATTTTAAATTTTTTCTTTAATTTCATCTGTACTTCTCTTTTTATTTTTATTTTTTATCATATCACTTTTTACATTTATTTTTCTTTTTATTTCTGCCTTCTTTTATCTGAATAATCCAGTTTTAAGAATGAGTATTCATACCCGTCTCATCCTACCAATCTAATCCAATGTGAAGAGATTCTTAACAAATTTGAGTTTAAAAAATTAGATTCAGTATATTTTATTGATAGGTTCAGATTACAATTTAGATTGTTCTAGCCCAATCTAATGTGATTATATTATTTTTAAAAATATAATTTTAAAATAATTAATAAGATATTAATAATATAATTTCTTAACTTAATAAATAATACTTTATTTAATATAATGTTATATTTATATTTATATTTTTTATTTTAATATATATGTTATAAAATATAGGTTATAATTATATATATTTTTAATTTTTTAATTTAACTATATATATAATATGATTAATATATTATGTCAACAAGTACAATAATTAAACCAATTCCTCTTAAGTGTTATCGGTTCAAGTTCAGGTTCACACGATTAATCGTATAAAAGTTTTAGATCGAATTAAAACATAAGTAAATTCACCTTAATCCCTTCAATGAACACCACTAATTTTTAAATAAATAAACGTTTATTATTATTGTTATTATAAATTTAATCAACGGCCCCACGCTCACCTTTGTTTAACGATCAACGGCATCTATACTCATATAAATATATCACAGGTGGGGTCCATGAGGAGTTACCTGTCCCAAATACATCATCATAACACGTCACTTGCTTAAGGGGAAATAATATTAATTAACAAGTATCATATTATTATAAAAATATTCAATTTAAATAATTTTTTAATATATAAATAAAAACATATGATTAATTTTTAAAAATATAAATTTTATATAAATTTAAGAAAAATAAAAAATTATAAAGAAAATCGGAACAATTAATTTAATAATTTAAAAATTAAT
>JAMLFT010004340.1:0-19796 GCA_026544285.1 Pachyrhizus erosus | reverse complement strand
AATGATATAGATTAAAATTTTACTATTAAATAAATTTTTTATTATAAAGCTAATTCCTAAAGATACATATGTATTAAAATATACATTAAAAATATTATTTATAATTAAAAATAGATTATAAAGATGTTTTAAAATAGAAAATTTGAAAGTCAACCATAAATTTAAAAAATCCTTATGATATTTAATATTTTGCATAAAATATATTATTAGTAAATAAATTAAAAAATCAATGTATAAAAAATTAAAAACATTAGTATAAATCTTAAATTATTTAAAAAATTTACAAGTAATATTTAATTTAATCCAAGTATAGAAAGGAAATATATAGTAAAAATTTGCTTATTCAATTTTAATTTGTCTTAAAACTTAAATAATTTAATATCATAAAAGTTAAACAAATTAAGAAAAAATAATTTAAAAAATAAATATATTTTGAAATTTAATTCTCCTTATTCAAGTTTGAGTTAAATAAAGTGTAAATATTTTATTTTATCTTATTCACCTCAATGTGGAAGTAAAGATTTCCTTATTCAATTTTAATTTATATTGAAATGAAAGTATCTCAACAACATATAATCTAAACAAATTAAGGTAAAAAAAAATGAAAAAATATACAATTTTTAATATGCTTTCATATTATCTAAGTTTGATTAGAATAAGATCTTTAATGTAATATTAAAAATGTTTTTATCAAGTTTAAAATGTAATTCAATATTTTCTATTTATGATTGAATCGAATAAGATTATTGGTAAAATATTAAGATCTTCTTATCAAATTCAAAATATAACTCGTTTTATTCAAGTTTGAACTGAAGAAGATTGTTAGTGCGGTATTAAAGACTTTCTTAATAAATTTAAATATATGATTAATATTTATTAAGTTTTGAATAAGATTGTAAGTGCAATAATAAAAATTTCCTTAACAAATTTATATTTAATTTACAATGTGTTTATTTTTTAAAATAAGTATTTTTAATTAAATAAATATATTTTTTTTAAGAAATAAATTTTATTTATTTATTAAAAATAATTATTCTAAAAATTATTTATTTCATAAATACTTTTTTAAATTTAAACAAATTGACTCAATATATATACACAAAACATTATTTACTATTTACATAAGTAATAAATCATTAGAGTTGTTTTAGGTTCAAAGTTTTGTTAAGATCATTGTATTGTTAAAAACATATGACTATTAATGCAACATCGTAGTATTAAAGATTTTTTTAACAAATTTTAAATTTCATTAAATTTGTTTAAGTGCGATTTTAATGTGATCAAATTTAAATTTAATTTATAACATTTAAGTTTGAATTAAATATAATCTTAAGTTTATTATTGTTGTACACAAAAAATATCATCACTAGTGTAAAAGGATTATAAAAAATATTTTTCTATCAAATTTGATTTGTATAAACTAAAAATAGTATATTAAGATAAATTTAAGCAAAATAAGGAACAAAATATTTAAGAAAAAAAGAAAAAATAGTGGTAGGAGTAGAACAAAGAAAAAAAATATTGAAGTAAGAAAGAGAAAAAGAGTCCTTGCAGGAGAAGGAAGGAACAAAATATTCAAGAAAAAAAAAAGAAGAAAGAGAAGAAATAGTGGTTGGAGTAGAACAAGAAAAAAAATATTGAAGTAAGAAAGAGAAAAAAGAGTCCTTGGAAGAGAAGGAGAAAAATGCTTAGAGAAGAAGGAGAAACCGAAATTGATGAGAGAGGAGACGGTGTAGGGACGGAGTGGTCATTTTCAAAGACCTACCCCATCTTTATAACATGTCCAATTCCAAGCTTTCATGTGTTTTTCCCTTTCTCTTCCACCAAGCCCCTCATTTCTCTCCTTTTTTTTTCCTCTTATTCTTCTTTGTGAGAGAAACCCCCCATCTCTCTTACACTCCACTCACTTTCTTCTTCCTTCTTCACTCCACTGCCCTGCTCCTTCCTTCCATAGCTCACCGTTTCAACTTCATTACTTTTCCTTCTTCCTAAGGTAAAAACCGGTGCTCTGCTTTCTGCTGTTTTACTCTGCTTTTTCAAGGGTTTTGATGCCCATGATTCCCCCCTCCCCCGTCCCTAGTTTTCTTAGTGTTTTCTTTGATGGGTCGGTTTATTTTTCCGTTTCATTTAGTGGGTGCTCTTCAGAATTCTTTATTTTCAGGTTTTGCTTGCCTAGATCTAGTGCCTGTGAAGTGTGTGATGGGTGTTGATGTGGGTGGGATTGGGTCTGATCTGTTTCTTTTATAGATTTTTACTTCTGTTTTCTTCTGGTGCTTTTAGTGTTTAGGTTTTGCTTCTGTTTCAGATCGCATAGTGTTTTTCCTCCTAGGGATGTTTTGTTTCTTGTTTGGAGTTTGGTTTTTGGGGATTTTGTTAATTTCTTATGTTGTTTTTGGATTTTGTTGCAATATCTGAGGTTTTCATCGGTGAATTAGATATTTTGTGTCTTCTGCTAACCTATTTATAATTAGTTGGATGTTTTCTACTTGTACGAGAAGAGAATAATCGTGTGTCGTGTATATTTAACTATTTATGTTGGGGTGAATATAATGACTGTGTGCCTTGCTTGTTTGCTTTTTAATCTTTGTACACTGTTTGAAGTTTTTTACCCACGCACTGTTTTCTTAGGGTTTTTAAACTCTGATGATGTTTTCTGTTTATTAGTCCCGATGTTTTATCCTTGGTACTTTTATTTGAGTATGTTTTCATGTTGAGTGGGACCTATCGAGTAGTTGTTATCAAGGTTTTGAAATGTTCTCGCCTGGGTTTTTGACGTGATCCTTGATATTGTGCGAAATTGTGGACAAATGCGGCTGCAATTGTGTAGATGCGTTGACCCCTTGTTGTGTGTTAAATCACTTACCTTTTTATCATTCAGTATGTGTTATACATCATTTAGTTAGTGTGTGTCGAGTGTTTAATGATGTCTGATTGGAAAACTTTCTTGGGTTTTGTTTTTTACGTGCTCAAATAGCTTATCCTCAAAGTGATTGGATTTTATGATACAATTTTGGTGTCTCCATTTGATTCATTTTGGTTATCCATTTGCATTCGCAATGCTGATCATGAATTTCCCTTTTGTGTTCCATGTGTGCAGTTTTCATCATGGTCAGAAAAAGAAGAACTGAAGCACCCAGTGGGGGTGAAAGCTCTGAGGCTCAACGCCCTGCTGAAAGGAGTGTGCCACCCCAACAACAGGCTGCTGCCCCAGGAGGGGTTGGACCACAAGGAGGTAGAGGCTGGGGTCCCCAAGGAGGACGGGGAGGTTATGGTGGGGGCCGCGGCCGGGGGATGCCCCAACAGCAATATGGTGCCCCTGATTATCAAGGTAGGGGAAGAGGAGGGCCTTCTCATCAAGGAGGCCGTGGAGGATATGGTGGTGGTCGAAGTAGTGGTGGTGGTATGGGCAGTGGCCGTGGCGTAGGTCCTTCATATGGTGGCCCATCCAGGCCACCGGCACCCGAGCTGCACCAAGCAACCTCAGTTCAGTCATATCAAACTGGGGTGAGTTCTCAGCCTGCATCATCTGAGGCCAGTTCTTCCCTGCCGCCAGAACCCATTGATTTGGAACAATCAATGGGGCAGATGGTGCTTCATTCCGAAGCTGCTACTCCTGCTCCTCCTCCCTCAAGTAAATTATCGATGAGGTTTCCCCTTCGACCAGGAAAGGGTAGCTATGGCACCAAATGCATTGTTAAGGCTAATCATTTCTTTGCTGAATTACCAAACAAAGATCTGCATCAATATGATGTAAGTTCCATCTTTAATTATTATTGATGGGAAACTCTCATCCCTTCTTTAACATATTACTTGTATTTGGTTAGGTTACAATTACTCCTGAAGTGACCTCGAGAGGGGTGAACCGTGCTGTTATGGAGCAGTTGGTGAGGCTGTATCGGGAATCTCACCTGGGTAAGAGACTTCCTGCTTATGATGGGCGTAAGAGTCTCTATACTGCTGGTCCACTTCCATTTATTTCAAAGGAGTTTAGAATCACTCTCATTGATGATGATGAAGGAGCAGGAGGCCAGAGGTTTGCTTTGGTGTTTATTGCTGATTGTTTGTTAGTTTTTTACTTCAACCTTGTTTGGTAATCTTTTGTTTATATTTCAATTTCAATGCAGGAGGGACAGGGAGTTCAAGGTTGTGATAAAATTGGCTGCACGAGCAGACCTTCATCATTTAGGACTCTTTTTGCAGGGAAGACAAACTGATGCTCCTCAAGAGGCTTTGCAGGTCCTTGACATTGTTTTGCGTGAACTCCCTACTACAAGGTTCCTGTTACAATTCTTTTTACTGCTGCATAGTACAATTTGGTTCACTATGTTGTACTATCATTGCTAACTGGATATTTAATGTTGTAGGTATTGTCCTGTAGGGAGGTCATTTTATTCACCTGATCTGGGCAGAAGGCAGCCTTTAGGTGAGGGATTGGAAAGCTGGCGTGGTTTCTATCAGAGTATTCGTCCTACTCAGATGGGATTGTCACTGAATATTGGTATGTAATATCATTGTATTAGCCTGTAACATTTCTTTTTCCCCTAGATTCTTCCTTCATTTTTGTTAACCTGTTCTGTAATATAAATATTCCTTTATGAATGTGCAGATATGTCCTCCACTGCATTTATTGAGCCATTGCCAGTAATTGATTTTGTAACTCAACTGCTGAACAGAGATGTATCCGCGCGGCCACTGTCTGATGCTGATCGAGTGAAGGTCAGATTTTGTTAATGTCCTTTATGTACACAATTATCTACTATTAGTGTAAGATGATGATACCCCAATGTGTGTATGCATATGTGCTTTCATTTTATTGTCACTATTCTTTCAGCAGATCAACATATTTTCTCTACTCAGAAATGGACTTGCTCTCATTTTTCTGAATAACAGATCAAGAAAGCTCTCCGAGGTATCAAAGTTGAAGTGACCCATCGTGGAAACATGAGAAGAAAATATCGAATCTCTGGTCTGACTTCACAGGCAACCAGAGAGTTGACGTGAGTATTTGTAGCAAATTTTATTTAATGCAATATAGAAATTCTTTTGCTGACTTCTGTGTTATCATTTTTAGATTCCCGGTAGATGAAAGGGGAACTATGAAATCTGTTGTGGAGTATTTTTATGAGACATATGGGTTTGTCATTCAACATACTCAGTGGCCATGTCTGCAAGTTGGCAATACACAGAGACCAAACTATTTGCCAATGGAGGTACATATCTCATATATCATAAGCTATTTTTGTTAGTTGTGCCTACTTTATCTAATAGTTTGTCTGGGTGTGTAGGTTTGCAAGATAGTGGAGGGTCAAAGGTATTCCAAAAGGTTGAATGAGAGACAGATCACTGCTTTGCTGAAAGTCACATGCCAGCGTCCTGTTGAGAGAGAGCGTGATATCATGCAGGTCAGCATAATGCTGTCTAGACATTATTTTATAATTTTTTAGTTATGTTTACCTTAGGATAATGGTGTCATGTATTTGCATTCTGCAGACTGTACACCACAACGCCTACCATGAAGATCCTTATGCTAAAGAGTTTGGAATCAAAATTAGTGAGAAGCTTGCTCAAGTTGAAGCTCGCATCCTTCCTGCTCCATGGGTAATTTTTTGTCGAGATTATTCTATTGATTTTTAAATTTCTGTATTGTTTTTCTATGACAATTGACATTATCTTTTCTTCAGCTCAAATATCACGATACAGGTAGAGAGAAGGATTGTCTTCCTCAAGTTGGGCAATGGAATATGATGAACAAGGTATTTTCTTGTTTGGTGCATTGTGGTAGCTATAATAAAACAATATATACCATTGTTTGGTGCTTCCTTTCGTTTTGTTTTGGATGTGGCTCGTGTTAATACTTTAGGCATATCATTAGAGGTATTCCCCAATTGTAAGGGGTTGTGTAGATAATATATGAAGATAAGGCAAGAGGTGTTGGGAGTAGGGAATACTTATTGTGATTGCTATATTAAAAAAATAAGTCGTATTGGGTTAATTATATATTGTTTTATTGGAAATTTTTAGATTTGAGTAAATATTATAATCAAATGCATAATGTGGAAGTGTATGCTGGAGATGTTTGTCATTTGAATTACTTTAAGAAGGATGTAGAAAATTGTCAATTTTGCAATCAGATTAATGTCTTGAGAAATTGTTTGTTAAAATTTTTTGCTTATTGAATTTGAATTAACATTTTTTATCTATCATTTCAGAAAATGGTGAATGGGGGAACTGTTAATAACTGGTTCTGCATAAACTTTTCAAGGACTGTTCAAGACAGTGTTGCCCGTGGCTTTTGCTATGAACTTGCACAGATGTGTTACATATCTGGCATGGTATGTATATATTTCGTTCATACAGACTTGTCCTTACAGTTCCCTTGATTGTTGATTTATTTGATCTTGTTGTATGTGATCAGGCATTTAATCCTGAGCCAGTAGTTCCTCCACTCAGTGCTCGCCCTGATCAAGTAGAAAAGGTGCTAAAAACTAGATACCATGATGCCAAAAACAAACTTCAGGGGAGGGAGCTTGATTTGCTCATTGTTATTCTGCCTGATAATAATGGATCTCTTTATGGTAATGATTCGTTGATATTTGTAATGTTAGTTTACCTTTGTATTCAGACCTGTGAACCTGTTTTAACAATTTGTATTGATTTGTGTAGGGGACCTCAAGCGCATATGCGAGACAGATCTTGGTCTTGTTTCACAATGCTGTTTAACTAAGCATGTCTTTAAAATGAGCAAGCAGTACCTTGCAAATGTTGCTTTGAAGATTAATGTCAAGGTTGGTGGGAGGAATACTGTACTTGTGGATGCACTCTCACGACGCATTCCCTTGGTCAGTGACAGACCCACGATTATTTTTGGAGCTGATGTTACCCATCCACATCCTGGGGAGGATTCAAGCCCATCAATTGCAGCGGTATGTCTTTTTTAATTATTTTATTGGTCCAAACAGTTCAAGTTAGAAGGTATTTTGGTCCTTGACTGTATTTGAATAAATCATGTGTTGAAATTGTAGGTCGTGGCGTCTCAAGATTATCCTGAAATTACAAAGTATGCTGGTTTAGTCTGTGCCCAAGCTCATAGACAGGAACTCATTCAGGATCTTTTCAAACAATGGCAAGATCCAGTCAGGGGAACAGTGACTGGTGGAATGATCAAGTACTCTCCTTCCCTTCTCTCATATGTGAGCTTGTTAAATGCACATTGGGGGGTTGTTGGCCTTTTATTTTAGCTTATATACATCAATCTTGGTTCTCTAGATTTTCTTATTTTATTTTTTTGGCAGGGAACTTCTTATATCTTTTAGGAGGGCTACGGGACAGAAGCCACAACGCATTATATTTTACAGGTAATGTTTTGATCTTAATTAAGCCCTTTATTATGATCTGCTGTGTAGATATTATGATTATTCTTTAATATCTGTATACCATTATTCTTTTCTTAAAAAATGATTATTCTTAAATATCATTTGCAGGGATGGTGTGAGTGAGGGACAATTTTATCAAGTTCTACTGTTTGAGCTTGATGCTATTCGAAAGGTGGATTGTTTTGCCATGTTATTCATATAGTCTATATGAATATTCTGGGATGTTAATGCTAACTTGTGCATCTTTCCTTTGCTCCCTCCCCCACCAGGCATGTGCATCCCTTGAGCCCAACTATCAGCCTCCTGTGACATTTGTGGTGGTTCAAAAGCGTCATCACACAAGGCTCTTCGCCAGCAACCATCATGACAAGAGTTCTGTTGATAGGAGTGGCAACATATTGCCAGGTATTTACTGTGATTTGCTGTTCTGTGCATACCCTTATAGTAACTTGTTTCACAATTTTGATGCAAAATAACCATGCCTTGAAAATATTGCAGGCACAGTCGTAGACTCCAAAATCTGTCATCCAACCGAATTTGACTTTTATCTTTGCAGCCATGCTGGAATACAGGTGAACTTTTAGTCTTTTGCTCCCAACATATAATTTGATGTTGGATTATGTTTTCACATTATTTAAGCTTTACTTACAGGGTACAAGCCGTCCAGCTCACTACCATGTCTTATGGGATGAAAACAATTTCACTGCTGATGCTTTGCAAACTCTTACCAACAACCTTTGCTACACGTAAGTGTTTTGCAGTGCCTTTCAACTTTCACTGTTCTTATTTTTAGTCTAGATACTAAACTGGATGTTTTTGTTTTGGTAGATATGCTAGATGCACAAGATCTGTTTCAATTGGTGAGTTTCTTCATTTACAACTTATTTGGTTGATTGTTTGTATTACTTTTATGTTGTCATGTGTGGTTAATTGAATGTATTGTATGATAATTGCAGTCCCTCCAGCATATTACGCCCATTTGGCTGCATTTCGTGCAAGGTTTTACATGGAACCAGAGACTTCGGACAGCGGTTCAATGACGAGTGGTGCTGTTGCTGGCCGTGGAATGGGAGGTGGTGGTGGTCTAGGGCGTAGCACCCGAGCACCTGGAGCTAATGCTGCGGTGAGGCCACTACCTGCTTTGAAGGAAAATGTCAA
The DNA here is from genome assembly GCA_026544285.1 of Pachyrhizus erosus. Taxonomy (NCBI): domain Eukaryota; kingdom Viridiplantae; phylum Streptophyta; class Magnoliopsida; order Fabales; family Fabaceae; genus Pachyrhizus; species Pachyrhizus erosus. The sequence goes on along the minus strand of JAMLFT010004340.1, from coordinate 11,265 downwards.
GAGAGTTATGTTTTACTGTTAAGATATGAATATGAATGTCAGTGCTATTAAAAGCTTGTTTTTGCTTTGGAAGTTGAATTTGATGTTGTGTGTTTGAATAAAGTGTTATTATGTTTTGGAGCTATCATTAGGACCTGAATTTGATGCTAACTATGTTAATGTTGGAGGTTACTTATATTTGGTGTTGTCGTTCAGGAGTTGAATTTTTTTTTGGATGTGCATGAATGATGGAGAAATTGAATTCAAGATTTGATGAATTAACGTAATATTCAAGTAATCTCAAGAGTGCGATATTAAATGTTTTTAAATTTTAGGGTCATTTGAGATTCCAATGAAGGTATTCTTGCTGCGAGGTTAAAAGATAATGTAAAATTATATTTAATGTGGATTTTGTTACTCTTTGTTGTTATTGAGCATGAGAATATTGGCATTTGCGAAGTTGTCACAGTGAAACTTGTATTATAATGTAGTACTTGAAGCGTTAAAACTCAATAAAAAAATACTCGTGCACCACAGGAGAATGTACACTGTTACCTATTAGTTGGGTATGTTTTAAAAAATTTAAAATTTAACATAAGTCCAATTACTAAATTTATGTTACTTTTTTTTATATATAAAATTTAGTATATATCATTTTAATTTTAATAACCGTAAATATGTCATTTGTTTTATTTAAATTCCTTTAATGTTATCATAAAGATACGATAATTTTAATTTAATAATATTATCATTTATTGATTAAACATATTTAATAATATGATATATGATCACATCATTATTGTTACATTTAAAAGTTTAACAAGTATCAATTTTATTTTTTTAAAAGAAACCTAAACCAAAATATTTCCATTATATAAGCACTAAAAATTTATTTAAATCTAAATTTTTATAATAACAAATATAAATTTCTAAGTCTAATGTGGTGTTCTGAAAGAAGAAAAAGATTTGATTAACAAAGGAATTGAAAAGAAAAGAACCGTGTTTCCTAAAGAAAGGGTGTGGAGGAAAAGAAAAAAAATAACAATGTTTGCGGAAGAACAAAGGGAGTTAGAAAAAAAAGATGATTAATTAGGGAATAAAAAAGCAAAAGGAAAGAATAATTACGTAAATTTACATGCAGAGAAAAAGAGAGACGATGTACTTAATAAAATTGAGAAGTGTAAATAACAAAAGTCACAAGAAAAATGCATTTTAAAAAACATTGGGTCACTACCGCTAAAGCCGCCCAGTCTCAAGATTTAGTGTCTGTATCAAAACTATCATAATTTTTCAGTTTTCACATATTTTTTTTTTTTTTTATAATTCTAATAAACCCACACAGCCTTTTTTAGGTCTATCTTTATCTGCCATATTAGGAGGGAAGCTAACCATGTGGCCCTCTTTTTTTTTTTTTTTTTTTTTTTTTTTGAATCTCTACCTATCTGTGTATGTGTTTGTTGTATAATTTGCAAATTTTGGACAAGAGAAAAGACGAGACATACTATGACATGATGAAATAATTCATGTAAAATAGAATTTGTAATGTTTTGAATTCAAGTGCCACTAATTCCAACGTGCATCGTTGAAGTGGCATTTTTATTTGTCACTGTAATCATTTACGACAAGATTGAAGTACAAAGGTAAAAGTACACAAATGAGTTAAAATTAAAATCACATCAACATTTGATTGTGATTGCATCATTGCTCCCTTGTGAACAGACGGTCCAAATTCTTTAAGATGTAATGAACGGCACACACAAAAGCAATTATGGAGACCAACCAGCTTAATCCAAATAAACCACCACCATTTTGTTCAGAAGTAGTTGTACCCTCACTCACACCTTCACCGCTGCAAAAGACAAAGGGTGTTTAGACAATTTTCTTTCTCATTCAGATCAATCAACATAATTACTCAGTCGTCACCATTTATCAAAACATCATGCAAATATTCATTAACAAATAATATATGCAATGTTTGTGTAAAGGTGTTTTTACATAATTACTCAATCAAACATAATCGTGTATAATAAATTTATTAACTTTTATAATTATTATCTTAAAAGTCATATTTAAGATGATTTATTATTAATTGATGGTGTAAATACACTCATAGTACCTGCCTAATAAACTCAATATTCAACCATGCTACTTTTTGTTATTATTATTTGTATGCAAGGCTAGATTAAAAAAGAAATATTCATTTGGAGTTGTAGTTCAATTTTTAGTTTGACAAGTGAGGTCTAGTTACATGCACTAAATGACTTACCTTGGAGTTGGATGATCTTCAAATTTTGGTTGTGATGCTGCTGTTAATAGGGTTAGCGGAGCTCCAGCTGTCCCATGTTCAGCAACTCGTTTAGGCCTTGCTTTTGCTGCTGGTCTTCTGGCTGGAGCCGGAGCCGGAGCAGAAGGTTTTGGCATTTGTGTAGGATCTTGGGGTGTCTCACTAGGAATAGGTACCTTTTTTGCCTTCAATACAAATTTTTTTTTATAATTTTTCAATAATTATTGAAATTAAAGTACAAGTACAACCAATCAAAAGCTCAGGATGTGTTACAGTAATAAAAAAGTTTGTTGTAAAAAGTTATGTTCATATTGTCTTGAATTTTTTATTGGCTGTACCTATAGAAATTAGAAAGTATGAAGTATTGCACTTGAATTTATGACAAAGGAAGGAACACCATTCACCAAACTTACCAAGTTCCTGAATTGAAGATTATAGAACATATGGATGTATCTTTCCTTTGCCAACTTTTGCTCCTTGTTCAACCTTCTCCAAAAGCTATAAATTGATCCCATATTCAAGACTTTGTTTGCATATATCTTCCATGTATAGCTGCAAGGGAAACACAAGAAGTATATTAAGAAATTCTACCATGAATGTTGTTAAAAGTAGCCTACTAGTCAGTTAAGTATCACCATTGATTGATGCGTTGAAGACCAGCTTTTGACATTCTGTTCCAATGCTCAGAATCAGTCTTGCACTTTTCAAAGAAGTCAGCAATCTTGTCACTTGATTCGTCTCCGTCATAAGGATCAATATGAAAACCTGAGACCCCATCCACTATAATTTCTGCTGGTCCTCCTTGATCTGTTGCAAAAGTAGGTAGTCCACAGTTCATTGCTTCAATGACTGTGAGACCAAAGGCCTCATACAATGCCGGTTGCACAAAAGCTCCCTTCGTATCTGCAATGCACCTGTACAGCTCACCATTGCGGTAGCGGTCAGTTTGAGCTGCAATCCATCTGAACTGTCCCTTGAGGTTGTACTCCTTCGTCAAGAAATGCATCTTCTTGATCTCTTCAGTTTCTTCTCTATCTTTGGATTTGGCTGGATTGAAGAATCCTCCAACCACCACCAGGTTCACCAAGCTCCTCAGCCTCTTGTTTCTTGCATACCACTCAACTAGGCCACTAAGGTTCTTCACTTTGTCAAGCCTAGCCATGGAGAAGATGATTGGTTTCTTCCTGTCTTCCAAAAATCCTCTGGTTCAAAAGACATTTTAGTTTTAATTAGGTCATTGAAGTCGCACACCCTTCCATTACTATTAAATGCAAATGGATGATGAGAGCAATGTGGAATGAGACTCACATGTGTTCTTCACTGTCATCCTTACTATAAAGTAGTTCTTCAATGGCAGGATGAAATGAGGTTAATCGCTGTTCTTTCTCTGTAGAAGGGAAGTAGACAGATTGATCAGCTCCAGGTGCAGCAATGTTGAACTTTGGATCAAACACGTTGATGCCGGAGACTGCGCGACAAAGTCCAGGCATGGTGAATGCAGTGTGTGTTTCATACTGTCCTGGCTTCTGCTTGCTGATGATACAAAATAATGAAATGTTACCCTCATGATGGTTACTTAGCATATAAGAACATCAATATGTCACTAAGAAGAAAAGGAGGCATACCTTCCAGCAATCTCTTGGTATGTGCTAGTTATGATGAAATCAGCTGCATTCATTGAGATTATGTCAGCCGTGAACTGACATGAGAAGTGGTATTTTTCATCAAATGCCTTCCATTTGGCATCTGAGTCCTCATATTTGGTCTTCTCCAAAGCATGAGCAATGGTTGCCTTCATTTGTTATCATGGATAGAAATAGGAGCTTTAGTTCAAAGTGCTTATAGGAAAAGAATGTGTTTGTATGTTGATTTAAACAAAGCTAGGAAATTGAATCAACCTGAGTCACTCCAAGTTTAGAAGCCATTAAGGATGATACCAAGTTTCCATCAGTGTAATTTCCAATAATGAGGTCAGGCTTGTCTTCCATGAGGTCAAGAATCTTGGCTGTAGCATCCTGTTCATGATAAAGACATGAATAAAAAGAAAAACACAAGCACATGCACGTTTCATGTTCCGTTCTTTTATTCTTCTCCCCCCTTTTATATGAAAAATGGAAGATATGATTGTGTACATGCCTGGGCAAATCTTTCTAAGTAAGGGTAGATATCAAATCGGGAGACCCATTGGCGAAGCATTCCATTCTCTGTATAGAAAGGGACCCTGAGAATGTTTGAGTGCTTTGTGTTGGTGACAGATTCTAGTTCTTGGTTGCATGTGGTCCCTTTGGCATCTGGTATAAGACGAGTTACCTGTGCATGGAACATAAGTGTTGATCCTTTAAAGATTGAGAAAGCAAAAGGAAAAGGAAGAATGATGAGAATAAGATATGTAATGGCTTTTACTTTTTGAAGCCTAGTTAAATTTTTTGTATTAGTTAGTACTTAGGGACCTACCACTAGAATCTGAGGCTTCACATCAAGGCCTTGCAGTTCAATCTTATGGAGTAGCTCCTCCTCTAAGGCCCTTACTTGATCAAGAATATATACCACCTGTTAGGGGAAAAAAAAGTCAAAGAAGTTATATATTAAAGAGTAGTGTTACACAACCAGAAGAAAATAGTCATAATTTTAACTAAGTTCACCTATAATCAATCATTGAAGAGTAGAAATTCACACCTGACCTCCAGTGTCTGGCAATCCAAGCACATCTGCTTGACCAAAGTATCCATGAATGGAAAGGATAACTATGTTGAACATGTTTGGAAGCCTGCTGAAAAGTGACTCCAATTTCACTGGATCTGCTGATTCTAGTACCTCAGAAAGCAATTTCATTGTCTTTTTAACCCTTCCTGCAGTATTGCCCCAACCTTTATCAAATCCCCATTCCTTGAACCTGCAGACAGTAATAGAGATAGTTAATTATGGAAATAGTTTTTCCCTACATATGGTTCCCCAATGAAGAAGAAAGAAACACTCAGAAGTAGGAAACTATGTTACTTAAGATCCTAGCTTAGGAAAGATAAAATTATAATAATGCTAATTCATGATTATCTTTCAAAAAAACCAGCCTATGGATACAACAGGAATCTTCAAATGAAATTTGTTGGTACTCTAAAGACATCAGATTGGACTCTTAGCCTTTTCTCTAATCTTTTCATGTGTATTTATTTACTATTACCAAAATGGAAAAATAGAGCAAAAGAGCTAGATGTTGACCTGTCTTCAAATTTCTGGTATGGTGTGTCTTTGTGGAGTGCAGATACGTAGGCTTCGGCAACTTTCAGAGCTTGTTGAAGCTTTGGCATGGTATTCAAAGTGTCTTTGATCATAAGATTCTGCAAATTGGTAAAAAAAATATGCAATCACTGTTCTTAAACACTGCTTTTCCACTATTACAAAATCATTTTAATTGCTTTTTCATGTGTGTACATTTCAATATTTGATACTATCGTGCCTTTATTTACCTCTCCTTGATAGTTAAGGCTCAATAAGTAATCCAGCAAAGGATTTATGCTTTGGGAGTTCTCACTCAACCTTGAGGTCAAGATCTTGGTAGTAAAGTTTAGTCCATTCCCAATAGAAGAAGAAAGAACCATGCGAGGGGTGGAGAAATCAATAGCTCCAAAGTCTAGCTCCAAAGCATTTTCATCATTTGCCCTGCACATTCAAGTCTGTTCAGCATTTGCACTAACCATTGGCACAAACAGACCCATTAGGATCGGCCTAGTGGTTGAAAGCTTGGATAGTTTACATGAAATTTTAAGTTCAAACATTAGTGTCATCACTATACAACAACAAAAAGAACATTGGCATAAACAAAATAACATAGCTAGCCAAAAGGGTAACGTGATTGAGCTTCAGAGAACACCACTTACCATTTCTCATCAAATATCATTTCCTTGTACTTCAAGTATTCTACAGCCTCAATACCTTCCACTTGCAAATCATCAGCATTCACTTTAATATATTCCCAGAAACCAGGATTGGGCCTCACTGCAAAAGCAACATATGGTGGAACAACAGCTGCTTCCTGAACACAATTCCAATTTGTTCCAAAAGTTATATTATTCTTTTGAACCCCATGTGTTTTAGTCTCTCTAAAGAGACAAATTGTTAGCTATGAAATGAAATGTACCTGAGTGCAACTGAAGATGTAACCCAACATGCCATCTAAAAGCTTTTTCCTCTCAACTTTATCCTCAACTGTTTTCTCCACATCATCCATTACATGTGGCTGTTTCATTAACCTTTTCCCACTTGCAACAAACCTGTTTCACATTTTCCTCCCACATAAAAACCTTTAGGAAATGAAAGAGCCAAAGTGGAACACAAAAAATATGAAACTCTTTTGAGTATGACCTATTGACATTGGACAACATTAACACAATTCTACACGTGCTTTTGGCATCGATCTCCAATCAGAATTGGAGCTTTACTTAGATAAGCTATTTTGACTTTTAATGCAACCTTTATTAAGCAAGTGAAACTTCAATTTTAACTAGAGAGTAATACGAAATACACCTAAGTGTACGTAAGTTTTATCCATTGACATATAGTACCTGGCAAAGCATCTCTTCATATGGAACCGGCTTTGCTTCAAGGCTTCTGGCATGCTATCTGTGATTGAATCCGATCTCTTCAAGTGTGAGATTGGGGTAGTGGAAGCCATTTGAGGCACAATGGCTATAAGATAATAATAACTTGTGTTGAATTAAGAAAGGGCAGTTTTATGCATGTTATTTTGGAGGGTGTGGAGAGAGTATTTATATCAGATTTATTTGACTTAGGGTGGGATTGAATAATGAGAAAGAATGAATGTTGGTTATCATTTTGTCTGAAAGAAAGAGTGGAAGCAAGGAAAGAATATGTGAAATATTGAGGATGGAGGAGAAAGCAAAATATAAATTGCTCCATTGTGTCATTTGATTTAAAAGTGGAGGCAAAGAATGTTTAAGAAACATGAAGTTGTTCTGTGACGTTATATCCTTGTTCTTTTCTTTATTCCATCTCAATTGCACATGTTCTTCTTCAGCGCTTTTCTGACTAACATATTAATTACTATTAATCTTCATATAATGTAAATTATAGTAGAAAGTCAATTACTTATATGTATGACTATCTAAAATGTCATATTTAGTATAATTTTTTATTAGTTAATAATACAAAATAATTATATCAATAATACATAAAAAAATAAACTCATACATATTATGATATATAAAAATAATATGGAGGTTTAAATTATATTTGAACAATTGAAATTAAAAATAATCATACATAAGTTTTTAAAAGATGAAATAATTATTATTTTTTAGTTTTTACTATTTGTTATATAATAATATGCTTTAAATTTGTAATTTTTTTTTATCTATTCAAGATATAAAATTTGTCTCATTAAAAAGTAGTGAACAAAATGAAAATTTTGTAAAAAGTAAATCTTATGACCAATTGAAAAATAGAAAAAATTCAACATGAGATTTTATTTAATTGTCCGAAAAATTCACTTTTATTGTGATTTTGAACATGTTTATGACTTTTTTGGTTTGAATATGTTTTACAGTTTTCATGAAATGAATCCAATTTGATAAGTCTTACATCTTAAATTTGTAAAAAAAAATACAATTTTTTCTCAAAAAAATAATTATTTCATAATAACAACATTAACTTGAATTTAAAAGTTAAAGAATCAAAATAAATATTTTAAAAATAAAAATAAAAACCAATACAAATTTAATGAAAACAACATAAATAATTTTTTTCTTCTTGCTCTTAATAGCAAATCTTTCTATAAGAATTGAATCTTGCAAGAAAATTTATTACAGTGTACTTTATTAAATAAGTTGATAAATAGAATTAAAATGTATAACCATTAATCTCATATATTATGACGTATTCAATATAAAAAAATTAAAAATATTGTATTAACATAAAACGATCTAATAATCCTATAAAAGTTTTTCATCTAATTTTTTTACACATTGATATGCATAAATTGATTTTAATTTAAAATAAAAGTTTAATTTTTTTTACTTTTTCAAAAATTTTCTTATAAATATTCATATAAAAAAACTATTCAATTAGAACCTTGATCTCAAACAACAACTTATGTTACTTTGACTCCAAAAGATATATAGTAATTGGTCTTCAAAGCTGCCAATATCCATAGTTAATGACTGGAGCTCAAGTTGCTACTTTCACATACTATATTGTGATGAATTTTAAGGTGAGGGTCAAGAAAGTCCTTCTCTCACGTAGGATTAAAAATAATCGCTAGATATATTATTAAAATAAATGGATGATCATGATATACAAGAGAATGATTGAATCTCAATTTTTTTTTTTTTATTTTAATAATATATTCAATTATTATTTTTAATCCCATATGAGTATGAATTTTTTTCAACGGCTCACCTTAAAATTCGCCCTATATTATATTACACTAGCACAGTCTATATTTTGGAATGAAGAAGATATAAATAGAAAATATAAAAAATTAAAATAAACTATACCTTTTTCTTATAATTTAATATTTATATTGAATTTTTTTTATTATTAATTATTTTATTACTTGAATTAAAATAAACAATAATTTTATCATAACTCAACATTCAATTTTCATTATGAATGCAAAAATATGAGTTACTAAGTTGTGATTGAATCAGTGTAATGATTTTTACGACTATATTAGAAGTGCACTATCATCACATTAGACTTCGAAACATACACATATAATAGTTAGAAAGATAAATTTATTAAAATTTAACAAACTTTTATCTTCTTTTTTTTATTGCACTTAAGCTCTAACTTTTGTGGTTGCTTGAAATAGGAATTACTAAGTTGTGATTAATTTCTCTACACTCTATTTTTTTTGGAAACATGATTCCTTTTTATTTCAATTCTCTTTTCATCGAATCTTTTTATTCTTTTAGAAATGCATTTTAATTTGGAATAGTTTTTTTTAATGTAATGATCTTTGCAAACATGCTATATTATGAAGAAAACATGAAATAAAATAAAAAAATTATAAAATTATAAAATATATTTTTTTAGAAAAGTATACCTATTCTAGTAAGTAATTTTCAGAATTATGTTTTAGCAAATAGTTTCATAAATTACTTTTCAAAATAAATATATGTTTTTAGATAAGATTAAAAGAAGCCACACATAATCTAGACGAAAAAACACAATACATGTACCTTTAGATAAAATAATCATAATGGTGATTTATTGACACAAATGTAATGCACAATATCTTACAACATATAATATTATGCATATGATTGATGAAATATGTACAACATCGCATTGATGGAAAATGCATAATATTAATATTGATTTTGATGGAAAACATCTATTTAATGTAGGCAATAAAATTATGATAAAATTATATTATTTTTTATAGAGAAGGAAAGAGAGGAAAAATTACATATAAAAGGTTTAAGAAATAATGAAAATGAGATACAAAATTAGGATTTGAAGAATAATAAAAACTAAGGATAAAAAATTAAAGTTCAAAGAATAATGAAGATGAAGGATGCAAAAATAAGGTTTTATTATTTTTCTAAATAGGATATTTTTGATAATAAAAATATAAAAAAGTGAAAAGGTGTATTACTAAGTTAGAGTTCAAAGTGGTAAAAATATGTTCATATAGACTTTTTGATAGTAAAATGGACTTGACTTGCTAGGTCAATCCGTTTAATCTATTTTCTTTGATAAATTGAGCCTAAGTTATCAGCTAATAGTTTGATTTGTATTAACTTGCCAAAAATATATTTGTAGTAGTAAGGTGGGATAAGCCAATCTTTTGAGTTAATATCTTTTTTTATAATTTTTTAAAATAAGTAAAAGATAATATAGATTAATGTAGGATTTCAGATTTCTATTTTATTTTTATATAAAAATAATATTGAGTTTAGAGATTATTTTCTTTAGTATTTTTTAGTTTTTTAAACTTTTATTCCATCAATATTTTAAAAGTGAGCCTATTCGCCTAAACTCATTTTTATCATACTAATAATAAGATGGAGTGACTCATTTTATCATCTTTCCGTGCCTCATAATTAGAGTTCATTAATCAACTTTCTACCAATAGTCAAATTTCTGAATTTTTTAAACAATTACCAATATTTTGATTTTTCTGCTCTGGCTATTTCTAATTGGACTTGAGTGGTTTCGTGCAGGAATTACCAAAGAAAGAGGGTTATTGGTTAGAATCGGAATTTGACCCTGTAATATTATTTACCTACGATATATTGGATTTCAAGGTAATATCCAAATTAAATTTTTTTTAAATACATATAGTTCTTGTATATTATGTCATGTTTTATTATTAAGATAATAAAACTATTTTGATTAAAACTCTTATAGTACCTTTTTAATATATTAATTTTTTATTTTGATTTTTTTAGCATGTTATGCTATTATTTTTTAAATTCTTATAACATTATATATGAAATATAATTATTCATTATATTTTAATATTTTTACAATGTTATCTTATTATTTTTTTCTTATTTTAAACAGTTTTAATATTATTCTAATATTTTTGTAATACTATTTTAACTTTGTTTCTATTATAATATTAAGTTGTGGTTGACTATATAGGATTGGCAGAGGGCGTGGTTTTCTTTTTATAAAAGTATTTATTTATTTATTATACACCGAGTTTTATAAATTATAATAGTAATATTTTATTTTAATTTTGTTTTTATTTTAATTGTTCATACATATTAATGCAAGACGTAATAATAACTCTTTCTGCCAATCATTTTCCATTTACTATTTCCAACTTTTAAGTCAATAGAGCGCGTTTTGCCATTTGATAGGAGATAAATTTTTTCATACATAAAAATTATGATATTTGAGAATTAACATTTTTAAAAATAGTTAAAAAAACACTTTATTAATTCTAATATATATTTTTAAAATTAAAAATTCTTATATTTAATTACATCATAATTATTTTTTGGATATAAAAGAATGTTTTACAGATCGGAAGA
>JAMLFT010004339.1:0-19800 GCA_026544285.1 Pachyrhizus erosus | reverse complement strand
TTCCGATCTAAAATTACATAATTTAATAATTTTAATATTGACTATTTAAATTAAAATGATTAAATTTTACTTTCTTATTCTCATGTAAAAAATATATAATATATGTTTTCTATACAACTAACTAACTATATATATAATTATCGGTCCCGTATTAAATAATTTTACTTTCAACTATTTTTTTCTATTTCTTTTTCTAAATTAACGCACCCTACATGAAGGTTTTGTTTTATTTTTTATTTTAATTTTGTTTTTCTTCAATACCCTACGTGAAGATTGAGTAGGTGAAAAGTGAAAAAAAAATTATTTGGCCTTTTAGTACATTTAAATTATTATTTTTATTTCAATTTTCATTAAATTAAAAACGGTCAATCTTTGTACAATATGACTGGGCCCCACAGTCCAAACTCCAAACTCGGATGATCTGTCTTTTTTTTTATGCCTTTTGCATGGAAACATCTGTGGGCTGATCGAGATTCGTCCTGCACTTTCACTTTCACTTTCTCTCTCTACATCTCTCTCTTTAGAAAAAAAAGAAGTTCCCTTCTCTTTGACGATTCTCTCTGAATTCCAAGTGCTTGCCGCGGATCACTGATTCACTGCACCCTCGGTACCCCAAATTTCTTAACCTTATCAAATTCTATATAAAATATTCATTTACTTATTTTGTTTTATTTTGTTTTGTGTTCACTGTGCCATTCGGGTTTTGATTGTAAATTTTATGTGGTTTTGAGAGTTACCCATTTCATGTTTTCCTGTTTTGCAAGTGGGTTTTCTCTTTCTTCCCTGAAAGTTGCTTCCTTTATGTCAAAGTTTTTTGCTTTCTGCATCACAAAGCACTGTGTTTTAGTGTTGGTTTGTGAAGTTTACGTTCCGTTGTTGCTATTTTGGTATGCTGTATTGGGTTGTCTTTTTTTTTTTTATTATTATTTCAATTGCCCGTAGTTTTACTAGCAAAGTTGAGGGGTTTTGGGATGAGGGTAAGATGTCTATGCGTAGTTTATGTGGAATTGGGTTGCTAAATTGGGAAACTTTGGCTATGTGAATTTCATAGGGTTCTCTTGTATCTTTGCCTCCAACTTTGGTTTTTAATTTAATTCAAATAATTGTTTTTTATGATGTAAATATAGTATCATCTGTTTTAGTGTGAATTGTGTGAAGGCAGTGTTGTTTGAGCATGTAATTTGTTTTCTTTGCCCTTTTTCATTTGTGAACAAAGTTGCTTGTAAATTTGTTTCTTAGGAGAGTTGCGGTATTGTTTTTTCTTTGATTGATCTGCTTTTCCTTTGGAAGTTGCTGAAGCTGTTTATTGCCTTGGTGATTTTGTTAAATTTTTATTTTTAATTTTAATTTTTGTCCATGTGCTGGTCGGTTATTTCTGTTGTCGCAATGTCTGTGCTTGTCAGTTATTTCTGTTGTCATGATGTGTGTGCTAGTCGGTTATTTCTGTTGTCGCGATGTATGACGATGGAGATATTTGGTATTTATAACTTTTAACATTTTTACCACTGGTTTAGACTTGAATAATTATAATGTTTCATAATCTTGTTTTGTTGATATAGAGGTGCTTTTGAGCTGTAATTTCTTGTTTTATTACCATGTTTATGGTCGTTACTATTTGTATATAATTATTGTTTCTCTAATATATTTGATACTGAATTAATCTGTAGATTGAAGTTATACACCAAAATTTGCTTAAGGGGAAAACTATATAGCTAGGTTTGGGCTAATGGGGGCCTCAAGCTCCAAAATGGATGATGATAAGGCACTCCAGCTGTGTCGGGAAAGGAAGAAATTTGTTAGGCAGGCACTTGATGGCCGTTGCTCTTTAGCTGCTGCTCATTTTTCATATGTCCAGTCACTGAAAAGTACAGGAACAGCTTTGAGAAAATTCATAGAACCTGAAGCACCAATTGAATCTTCCTTATACACTTCCACCAATGCCACACCAGAGCCACTTGACAAAATTGTGTCCCAGTTCTCACTATCTTCACCGTCTGTGTCACGACAGACTGATGCAGCCGAAACCTTTTCTACAACTCCCTCTCCTCCTAGCTCTAGGAAGTTCCAAGCAAATCATATGAAATTTAGCAGTAGTTCTTCTAAAAAGGTTGAAGAAAAACCACCTGTACCAGTTATAGGAACAGTAACATCATCAGGTACTCCACATAATGCTGCCCCTCATCCCACTGAAAAGTCTGAAACATCAGTGTTTGAAGATTCTTCTCTTCCAGTTGAAACTCCACCATGGGATTTTTTTGGTCTCTTTCATCCTATTGATCATCAATTTTCTTTTCAAGAAGGGAAGGTCATGCACCAAGGTACGGCAGGGAATGCTGATGATATAACACAACTTAGGGAGGAGGAAGAAATTCCTGAAATAGAAGATTATGAGAAAGTTTCTTCTCATGGAAGGGAAGACTCTATGGACTCTGAAGATGAATTTGATGATGAGCCTGCCACAGAGACCCTAGTCCAAAGATTTGAAAATTTGAATAGAGTTAATGATCATGTTAAAGCCAATGACTTACCTGCCACAAATAAACCTCTGAAAGGGGATTCTGCTTCTGAAGTTGAACTTGTGAATGGGGAGAAGGGAAACTCTCTTCTTGTATCACCGTTAAAGACAGCTTCTACAGAAGTTTTGCTTCCGACTGAAACAGATAAATTGATGGAGAAAGAAAATCACAGTGAGAAAGTTGTTCCTAAGGATTTCTTTTCAAGCATGAAAGATATTGAATTCCTCTTTGTTAAAGCCTCTGAATCTGGTAAAGAGGTTCCAAGAATGCTTGAAGCAAAGTTGCATTTTCGTCCTCTATTTCCGGCAAAAGAAAGTAATTTTTCTAGCTCTCTAATCGCCATATATCTATCCTTGTTAGTATAATTTGGAGAATATTAAATTTTAGCATTTTTTAGGAGAATCTGGATCTCATGAGCTATTGACTTGACAAGATCATTTGGATAGAAATAGTGATAAAAATTTTGGACATGTGTCAAAATTGACGGGTGTTGAGCTGGGTCTCTGTTTATAACTCTCTTAGTCATATGAAAAAGTCACATGAGAGCATTCAAATTCATTTATAGAAGTCCACAAATAAAATTAAAATGATGTTTTTATGGCATGCTGTGTTTTTCCTTATTGTTTGTTGTGTATGTCTCATAAGAATGATGATGTTTCTATGTGGACTACAACAACAACAATGTCTTAGCTAAAAACTAAAAGGGATTTTACTCTATAGGCTAGGAAGTTCCTGTGTAAATGTCTATAGCCTAGTTCATGATACTTTCTTTGAACTAGATATCTTGTTGTTTTTCTTATGGTTTAGATGATACTTTCTTTGAACTAGATATCTTGTTGTTTTTCTTATGGTTTAGGATAAAATTTCATTTTTGAAAGAGGTTTTTTGGAAGTTTCTTTACATTATTCACTTCAAGATAATGTTTTAAAGTTTAAACATGAGAATTCTTATTATAACAGATCGTTTGGCAGCACCCTCATTTTTGAAGGCATGTTTCTCGTGTGGGGAAGACCCAAGTCATCTTCCAGAAGGTAATTTTTATATAGTCTTTTGCTGTTGATCTCTCACATTACCAGGACTTTGCAGATCTTGCAGTGAGCAGTCTGATTTTTGGTTCATGCTTGTTCCTTTGGATTACATATATATGCCAGTAGGAAAGATAATATCCTCTTATTAAATGCTTGTATTGTGCATGAGATTATTGGTAGTTTATATTGAATTTCATTAGTAGTAGGTCTGGTCCACTTAAATTGTTAATACGTTTCATGTTCCTAACCTTTTTTGTGCCTATCTTGGTGTCTAACAACTCTCCAATGTGCTGTGAAATTATAAGCTTTTAATATTGTCTCTATCTATAGTGACTGCTGTTTGTTGAAATCTGTTTTTGGGATCCTATATCTAATTTTTTTTCACTACATATTCTTAGAACCTGCTCAAAACTCGGTTAAGTACTTAACTTGGCATAGGACAATGTCATCTCAATCCTCTTCATCCAAAAACCCTCGACAAGCAAATTCAAAAGATGATATAGAGGACCTTACAAATAATCTCTTTGATAATTTCTGCATGATCTCTGGAAGTCATGCATCAACCTTGGATAGATTATATGCATGGGAAAGAAAGCTCTATGATGAAGTAAAGGTACTGTATACTGAGTATTTCTTAGCAACATTTAAACTTTTCTTTATTTTGGCTACATTTCGATAGTAGGATATTGCAGAAGTCTTGGTTTGGATATCAGACTAAGTCCTGAGGTTATTTTGTTTACAAGTATTTTAAGCAGTAAGGTGCATGCCATAGTAGAATAAAGGAAATCAACTGTTTCTCAGTGAAACAGTTCATTGGTTTGGTATGGCTCCTTTTAATTTTACACAACGTGCAGGCAATCATTATTGGTAGATTTCATTCTTTATGGCCTATTTGGTACTGTAGATAGTAGATACAATCATTTGGCACACTAGAAACCATATACTACCCAATATGGCTTTTTACAACATCTGGTGCACGCATCACACTATAAAAGCTTATCCAAATAATAACTTTTGTTGAGTATTTTCCATATATATAAGGCTCAATAAAAAAACTTGTATGACACTACTTCCGCTTTTCTCAGCACCATATTGCCACTAGCACCTTCACAATTGCCACCACCATCAATGTGACCACTAGTATCTGTCTATCGCATAAATACTAACACTAGCAATGTTTTCATATCTACACCATGCCATCACTGCATCCACCTGTTAGCCTGTATAGGCTTATACTGGGCCAAGTTATGTCCTCTTATACTGGTATATCCTTTCTTTTTCTCATATTCCTGTCTATCTTTGTTAAACATGCTTACAGTGTTAGATTAAGCAGTTACTTGACTCAAGGGCTGGCCAAATTCTTTAGGTCAACTCTTGGCATCCTTGATCAAAATTTGAAGAGGGTATTAATTTGGGGCCACAAATAATGTTCTAAGAACTACATATGTCCATCACACTTACATAATAAATATCATTTGAGGTTTGAACTTGTTAAAAGCCCTTGACTGGGTTTGCTGAACAGTAACTAGGCAAGGCTATATTTCTAAAATTCATGGTAACTTTGAATTAAAACCAAATTGACAGGATGGATGAGAACAGTAGGGGGTGGCTTAGCTTGTGGGAGGCAGAGTGTGATTTTGGAGGAAGAGATGAATGAAAGAAGTGGCTAATAGTTGGTCGAGTGTATGAAGATAATGCAAATTAAATTTATGACCTTTTTCCTCCTTCATATTGTGGAACCTTCAATGATGCATGATTTATTATTATTCCTTTTGCACATCATGATTTTTATCCTTTGTGCATCTATGTGATTAATGGTTTAGGTTATGCACAGATCACAGAATCTGAATCTCAATCATGTGGAGTTGTATGGAAGATTTGTCTCTATCAAGATTTGTTCTGATTCCTTTTATATTGTTCTTAATTAGTTTGAATAGATTCTTAACCTATTTCTGTTAATTGCAGGCTAGTGGTATGATCAGAAAGGAATATGACATGAAGTGTAAATTCTTACAGAATCTGGAATCAAAAGGAGAAAAAACTTCTACAATTGATAAAACACGTGCTGTAGTCAAGGATCTGCATTCAAGAATTAGAGTTGCAATTCTTAGGATAGACTCTATATCAAAGAGGATTGAGGAATTGCGGGACAAAGAGCTTCAACCTCAACTTGAGGAGTTGATTGAAGGGTATGATTCCATAGATACGTCTTGTTTTATTAAGGCTTTTTTTCATGCTGTCATGTGTTAGCTTTATATTACATTATATTTCGAGGTTGGGATAAAAGGGGCACTATTTGAGAAAGCAATCCATAGTGTCTTTTGATAAACGGAAGCTTTTTGAAGAAAAAAGTTTAATAGAGATGGAGTTTTTGCTTATTGTGACTGTCATTCTAGGTCTGGCTTGCATGACTGAAATACAGTTTCGAATTGTTATTTATTTATAGTGAAATAGAGTTTAAATAGGTCATCTCTGTTAATGTTATTATGGTGCAAAGGACATGGTTTTCTTCCTGTCCTTTCTGCTGGCCTCTTCAAATGATTATGCATGTGTTTGAATATGTTTGAATACATATTTTGGACGTGGAAAACCACATCCAAATGGTTAAAAGTGTGGAAGCAACAATGTATAGCTTTGCAGGAGACGTGAAAATTCACATAAAAAACGCATATGCAAACACCCTGTATATCATTCTATACTCTTCAAGGTTGACTTTCTGATTTGTATCAAAGTAACATACTGATGCTATACTAATAACCTTTGAATATGGACCAACGTGTTTTCTTAGGTATGAAGTGTGGTTCATACATGTTAATTTACTTGTGTCTATTGCTCTGAACTTATTGTTGTTTTCCTTTTTTCTTATATTTCTATTTTGCTTTGATGGCAGGTTAAGTCGGATGTGGGAAGTGATGTTTGAGAGCCACAAGCTTCAGTTTCAGATAATGTCAACGGCGTATAACAACAGCCATGCTAGAGTCGCCACACACTCTGAATTACGTCGACAAATTACTTTCTATCTTGAAAGTGAGCTCCATTATCTATCCTCAAGTTTTACCAAGTGGATAGGAGCTCAGAAGTCCTATTTGGAGGCCATAAATGGATGGCTGTACAAATGTGTTTCTCTTAAACAAAAAACAACCAAGAAAAGGAGACCCCAACGTCCACTCCTAAGAATGTATGGTCCTCCAATATATGCCACCTGTGAAGTCTGGTTGGAAAAGCTCAGCGAATTACCTGTCCAGGATGTTGTGGATTCTATGAAGAGTTTAGCAGGTGAAACTGCCCGGTTCTTGCCGCGTCATGAGAAAAACCATGGTAAAGGTGCAAATAATCTCCACATTCCATCTTGGAATGCTCATATCCGCAGTGAATCATCAGATAATCTATTGAGAGATGATGATGCATTAGAGGACTGGGATTCGGGTATTGATCGATTTCGTGCAAGCTTTCTTGGATTTCTTGGTCAATTAAATAATTTTGCTGGGTCTTCTGTCAAGATGTACACAGATCTTAGACAAGCCATTCAGAATGCCAAGAATTATCATTATAGATCTAATTCTCAGGCTCAAGATGGTCAGTGGAATTCTCAACCTCAAGATGACAATTCCAAGTCTGAATCTCAGGTTGCCAATTCTGAAAAGAAAAGCCCAAAACAATAAGTAAAGGGTTGAATTAAACATGGTGGAGTTATAGCACATTAGCTTTAGCCTTTATGTTGAGCTCACGAATATTGAGTTTCATACAAGGCCATTGGATGTGGCATTTGTACATGAAAGAAAGAAAAAGGAAGGAATGAAGTATATTTACAGGATGACCATTCTTTATATGATAGTTTCATCTTTTCAATAATTCAAGGGAATGGTTACATTAGGCAAAACTGTAATTACTAGGTTCTGTTAAGTGTCAAGTATGCACAGAGAAGGAACTTGTGAAGTGTCATTTTTGTAATCGAAGTGTCATACATAGGACTTTTACTTGACTTTCTTTACCAATGTATTTGTTTCAATTTATGATATGCATGTACGAGTATAGGTTAAGGTTTATTTGAATTTTATGATGGAATACTTACAAAGTTCCTTGTGTTTTTTATACAGCTTTTAAATCAATATGAATATGATATTTTTAGCAAATTGTCTTAGGTTTTGGTTTTGCAATAAAAGCCGTTTTAAGGAAATGCATTATGAACTAGCTAATGGTCAATATGTAGTTGTCAAAAGGAAAATGAGATATGACCAAATAAATTTGAAAAATAATGAAAAAAATATTGTCTTAAATTCACTTTTGTTCTCAAAGATTTATGAACATGCAATTTTGATGATTGTAAAAAATTTAATTGCACATTTGATTTTCATTGTTAAGATAAAAGGCAAATCAAATCTCTAAAAGTTTATGTTTTAATGTTATATAACAATAACTAAATTTTATTGTTTATAACAAACGATTAATTATTTGTCTAATAGACAATCAATTATTTGTTTAATAGATTGTGTATTTATAATTTGTACTCGCATATCTTTAGCATTCATCTCTATATTTCATTTGATATTGTCTTAAAATATTTTACTTCAATTTTCAATTATTATGTACATATAAATTTTTTTTATTGTGCAAAGAATGTTTCAAAAAATAAAGGGATAATCAAAATGTATTCAAGAAAATTCCTCTCCTCAAAAGTTCTACTCTGTTATGCGTCAGTTTGTTCAAAACAATTTTCTTTTCAAAACTAACATCTGATACATGATAGAAAGTTATAAAAGAAGATAAGAAGATTGTGCTATCAACATATTAAGTAACTAGTTGGTAAAAAATTAATTAATGCAACATTTAATATTGATTCAAACTTCTCAACAACAAACAAAGAAGAAAGATTGTTGTAAAACAATAGATATTTGAAGAATCTCACCTATAAATAGAAGTGGATTTTAAAGATAAAACAAGTTATGTACCATATAAAAAAATTCTTTGTGTACTTGTTTGCTTTTAAGTCTTTTGCGTAATTATCATCTTTAAAAAACTCTCAAATTTTTAGCATATTTGAGAGACAAACTCATAAAACTTTAGCTATTTTTTATTTGATACAAATGCTGAGAGTTTTCTAAGCTCATCTCTTCTTTATGTTTACTTGTTAAGCTAAGCCAAAAGTGGCTTGAGAAAGAATTCTTGTTGTATAGCTTGAAGAGACTAAAAAGTACTATTTGTTGTAAAGTTAAAAGTAACCTAAGAAAAAAATACTTGTTGTGTAGCTTGAAGAGACTAGGAAATACTTGTTGTAAAACTAGAAATGACTTGAGAAAATAATACTTGTACTATTTCTTATATAGTGAAACTTGATAGTTTACTAAGAATTGACGTAACTTTAGTCGTGAAGGTGAATTAGTATAAAATTATTATGTTATCTTTTTATTATCATGTTTCTCATTATTTGGGAAGAGTTGTTGGTTTTTCTTTAAAAAAACATTTTATCTTTTGTTTGATACATTTTAAAAATATGCCTTAATTCTCTTTTTTAAATACAAACAATCTTATTATCACTTTTGCGAAAAGTTTCAAAACACAATTCAACCCCCCCTCCCCCTATTTGATTTGTAGTTTGGTATCAATGCTTAGCCTCTAAACGATTGAGCACCTGATAGTATCTAGAGGAAAAGATCCATATATGGTTAACCACGAAGGATAACTCATTCCAGGAGGAGCTTCTCTCATTAGACCTCCAGCTTTTCTTGGAGAAGATTATCCCTATTAGAGAGGTTGTATGGAAATGTATATAAAATTTACTTAGTATCAACTTTGGCATATTATTGCTAGAGGAGATATTTCTATTACTCATCTAGAAGCTCAATGGACTAAAGAAGACTTTAACAATTCATAACTCAACATCAAAGCTCGCTACACCATCACCTATGCTATTTTAAATATAGAGTACAAGTTTTGTACTCTAAAAATTGTCAACGAATTATGGGATGCTCTTATAGTCAACTATGAAGAAACTAAAGATGTTCATATAAGAAAAGTTGTCACTCTCGGGAGGCAGTATGAGAACTTCTCTATGAAGGAGGAGGATGCCATAAATCAAATGTTTGGAAGATTCCAAACAATTATAAATGGTCTGTCTCATTTATTCATTTAGTAAAAGTCAAAACAATCTAATAATTTGGATAGTCTTACAAAGAAATGGGAGATGAAGGAAATAACTAACAATGAAGCCAAAGACATGAAAAATCTCTCATTTGATTAGCTCTTAGGAACCTTGAGAGTATATGAAGCTAAAATATCTACTAAAATTTAATTGACTCAACTAGAATCCACAGTTCTTCAAGTTGGAGAATCAAGTCAAAGAAAAGAAGAAAGAATGTCTTTCTCTAAAGCCTTAAAAGTAAAAACATATAAGAAAATAGAAGAAAGCTCAAATAAGTTTACTAAAGAAGAAGTGTCTCTTCATTCAAAGAAGTTCAAGAGGTTGTTGAAGAAGAAGGAAAAATTCAAACATTCCTCTTGGAAAAAGGATAAGTTCAGGAGGAAGGACATGGAAGAAAATAACGATATTGTCTATTTTGAGTGCAGGAAGCCAAGACATATCAAGATAGAATGTCCAAAACTTCAAAAGAGGTGCACTCAAAGAAGAAGAAGAAGAGTTTGATTAGCCACTAGGGAAGATCTAGACAACAATAATAGTAGTTTAGATGATGAAAAGGCCAATCTCTATCTTACGGTCGACTTAGATGCAAATTTAGAGGTAAAATTTAAGCCCTCATCCTCTTCATCTGACGAATCTTCTAATGAGGGAAGAAATGTCTTATGAAACTCTTTTACAAAACTTTCATATGATTTATTTACAATATAGAAAATATAAATAAAAATACAAAGAAATAGTTTCTAAAAATATTTGCTTAAAGAAATCTAATGAGATTCTTTGTAAGTATGTCAAGACTCTTGAACAAAGTACAAACAAGGAACATACAAATTGTACATTTGAGATTCATAGATTAAAAAATGAACTTTTTTGGTTACACAAAGATATTTACATATTTTTAGGTGGATTTTTTTTCTATTAAAATGTTTTAAAAAAAATCAACATCCATCTAATAAATCTAGACCTTGGTTTCATAAAACAAATTTTGAATTCTTTATCCTAAAGTCAAGTATAGTTTGTTATCACTATTGTAGAAAGTATGGTTATTTAGGACATAGATGTATACACAAAAGAAAGCTAGAGACAAGAAAGATAAAGAAAGCTAATGAAAAAAAAAAACCTCAAATAGATTTGGGTACTAAAGTCTCTAATTATGCTTATTGTAGATATCCTTGTTAGGGAAAGACCAAGATTCAAGCTAGTACCTAGACAATGATTGTTTACAACACATGAAGGGAGAAAAGTCTATGTTCCAAGACCTTATGTGTTCAAGGATTGGCAAAGGAAAAATCATTAGTATATATAAGGTTGGTAAGTCTCATTTACCTACCATTGATAACATCTTATGTGTTGAGGGATTAAAATATAATCTACTAATCATAAGTCAATTTTGTGACAATAGTTATATTGTATCCTTTTACAAAAGAAATTACATAGTCAGAAAGTTCTACTAGCTATATTCTTTTTACTACAAAAAAACATTACAATCGGTATAAGATTGAGCTGGAAGGTCTGCATAAATTAAATGTAACATGTTTGATGTCCAAAGAAGATGAAATACAAGTTTAACATAAAAAACTTGGGCATGCCAACTTAAAACATATTTCAAAATTGGTTACGAGAGGTTTAGTTAAATAAGTGCTAGAGATTTCTTAGAAAATTCATCTTCTCTATAATACTTGTTAGAAAGGAAAATAGATCAAAATCTTTTTTAAACCCAAAAATACAGTTTCCTCTTTTGGACCTTTAGAAATGTTACATATGAATTTATTTAGACCTATCATAACTCAAAGTCTGGGTGGTAAGAAGTCTGACTTTGTCATTATTGATGACTATTATAGATCTAAACAAGTATACGTCCTACACCATAAGCATAACTTTTTTCTAAGTTTTTGAAATGTTTTGTAAGAGTTCAAAATGAAAAAAGTTTTTTACATCTCTACTATTAGAAGTGATCATGAAACAGAATTAAGAAACCAAGAGTTTATATCATTTTGTGAAAAGAATAGTATTTTTCAAAACTTTTCTTCACTGAGAACTCCTCAACAAAATGAGGTAGTTGAAATAAAGAACAAAACTCTTCAAGAAATGGTTAGAACCATGTTATGCAAAAATAATGCTCCTAAACACTTCTGGATAGAAGTTGTGAATATTGTTTGCTATGTTCAAAATAAGATATTGATAAGATCCATTCTTGAAAATACTCCTTATGAACTATAGAGATGGAGAATACACAAAATTTCTTACTTTTATTCCAAAATTTCCTAAAGTGGATAAGGGTATGTTCCTTGGATATTTTAATTCTTCTAAGTCATACAGAATTTTTAATACCAGAACATTTGTTGTGAAAGAATCAATCCATGTGAAGTTAAATGATGCACTAACCTCTGATAAGAGACTATCTAACATTATGGATGATTTTACAGATTTACATATTGATCCATCCATAAACAAAAGGTCAATAGTTTGAAAAATCTCTTAAACAGATGAATTAATCATCTAATGTACCATAGATAAGAGATTGGATATTTGTCAACTACCATTATCAAGAATAGATCATAAGATATAAGACTACAGGATTCAAGACAAGATCACTTTCAAGAATGTTACATCTTAGGTTTTTATCTCTAAGATTGAATCCAAAAATATAGACTAAGCTTTGGCAAATGATAAATGGATCATTGCCATGGAAGAAGAACTTCATTAATTTACATGAAACAAAGTCTAGACACTTATTTTAACACCCAAAAATAAAAGCATCATAGGAACAAGATTGGTTTTCAAAAACAAACTAGATAAAGAAGGAAAAGTTGTAAGAAATAAAATAAGATTAGTAGCTCAAGGGTGCAATCAATAAGAAGGTATTGATTTCATAGAAACATTTGTTTCTATTGCAAGATCAAAAGCTATAAGGATTTTACTTCCCTTTAGTGCTCATAAAAACATTAAGCTTTCTAAAATGAATGTTAAAAGTGCCTTTTTAAATGGCTTCATTGAAAAAGAAGTATATGTTAAACAACCACTTGGTTTTGAAATATCATGTTTTTAAACTTAAAAAAGGCTATTTATGATCTGAAACAAGCTCCTCAAGCTTGGTATGACAGATTGAGTTCTTTTATATTAAAAAAATGATTTTATGAGAGACAAAGTCATATACTTTGTTCAAAAGAGAAGTAGGCAAAATTTTCATTATAATTCAAATTTGTGTGGATGATATTATTTTTGGAGCTACTAATGGGTTTTTGTCCAAGGAATTTTCTAATCTCATGAAGAGTGAATTCGAGATAAGCATGATAGAACTCAAGTTTTTTCTTGGTCTACAAATCAAACAAGAAGGAGAAGGTATATACATCCATCAATAAAAATACACAAAAAAACTTTTGAAGAAATATAAGACGAATTAATCTAAGCCTTTGAAGATTCTTATGCACTCCTCTAGTCCTTTATCAAAAGATGAATCATGTAAACTATTAGATCAGACGATCTAGAGGTATGATAAGATCTTTGTTGTTTTTATTGCTAGTAGACTTAATAACATGTTTACTGTTTGTCAGTATGCTAGGTTTTAGTCTAATCCTAAGGAATGTCATTTGAAAGTTGTCAAAAGGATTTTTCAATTTCCAGTTGGTACCTCTAACCTAAGTTTGTTTTATAAGAAAAGACAAGATTTTAGATTAGTAGGATATTGTGACATAGACTATGTTGGCGATACAGTTGAAAGAAAAAGTACAAGTGGAGGATGTTGATATCTCAAACCTTGTATCATCCCATGAGCTAGCAAGAAACAAAATTGTATTGCACTATCAACTGCTGAAGCATAATACATCTTTGCAACAAACTACTGTTCTTAGTTGTTATTGGTAACATATCAACTAGAAGATTACTCTAGCCATGAAAACAATAAACTTGTATATTGTGACAATACTAGTGTAATCAACCTCTCTAAATGTCCTATAAAACATTTTAAGGCAAAACATATTTAAGTAAGATATCATGTCATTTATGATTATCTTCAAAAAGGTGTTTTTGACATAATGTTTATAGATGCAAATCATTAGTAGATTGATATCTTCATTAAGGCCATGCATTACGAACATTTTATTTT
Source organism: Pachyrhizus erosus (assembly GCA_026544285.1). NCBI lineage: Eukaryota > Viridiplantae > Streptophyta > Magnoliopsida > Fabales > Fabaceae > Pachyrhizus > Pachyrhizus erosus. The sequence continues at coordinate 6,018 of JAMLFT010004339.1, read as the reverse complement.
TGTTCATAATCATCTACACATGCTTGAGTTAATAAATTCAAACTTCATATGTTCATATTTCGTCTGTTCTCTTATGCATTTATTATGTATCGGACTAAGTTGGTAAACTTATGTTTGTTATTTCATCTATTCTTTCATTAATTTTTTGTATTAATGATATGTTGATTATGCAAGATTTTATCCCATTTTATTAACAATGATGAAAAATCTTTTTGTGCAAATCTTTCGCCGTCTTTTTAGTAATAATTATTTTCAAGTTTCAAAAATTGAAAACATTAAATGTTTTTTAGTTGGTTTCCCTTTTTTTTGTTTTTCAAAATGTGACAATTTACCTTCTTCTCCCATATATACTTAACTCGTTTTCAAAAAACCTCATTTTCTCCTCTACTCTGAATTTTTTGAAAGTGCACCTTCTTCTCTCTTTCTCGCTCTCTTTGCTTTCTTTCTTTGCTCTCAAGATTGTTCTCACAAAAACCCTATGGCATCCAAGAAATCTTTTGACTCCAAGCTCTCAACCATGGAAGAGTTTAATGACTATCACTTCATCTTAGGAAAGCACCTGAACCTAAAAAAGCTAAGTGACGAAGGATTCAATGTGGTTGAACAAGTCACTCTTGTTAGATGGAAGAATTTTTCTTAAATGAATTGTTCTTAGTATCATGGTCCTTATGCTCACTTTTGGGCCTCTACCAAAGAGATAAATAGTACCATCGTTGGAGCTGTTGCTAGCAAATCAGTGGTAATATTGTTGGTCACCATCTCGAAGGCCACCAAGTGTCCTCTTGATGGAAAGACCTTCAGTTAAAACTGGGAAGCAAACATAACTAAAGATACAATAGACCTTATACTATATAGAAGAAAAAGGCCTCAAAACGAGCCAACGAAGAACATCAAGCACTTCCTTCAATTTACAAACATGATCGCCTCTTGTAAATTATTGCATAATTTGATTTTCAATGTTTTCCTGCCAAGGATGGGCTTAAGAGATCATGTCTATAACAGGGAAGAAAAATTTAGCATCTACCATATGCATTGCTTACTTCTTTGCCAACTAAGTTGTCTAATTTTGAGATTATAAAGGATTTGCATGTCAATGATTCTGGTTTTGGCCAAATATGTGAATCTTGTTATAAACATGCTCTTTGGAACTATTATAGGCATAATGGGTTATTGTTTAAGAACAATAAGTTTTGTGTGCCTCTTAGATCCTACATGAAATGTTAGTTAGAGAAACTCATGAATTGATGAGACACAATGAAATTAAAAAGACTTTAAAAATTTCTACATGAGAACTTTTTCTAGCCTAATGTGAAACATAATGTGCAATTTGTTTGTAATAACTGCATTACACGTAAGTAAACCAAATCTAAATTCAAGGCCCAAGATTCTTATACTCAACTTCTTGTGTCTAATGATTGATGTTTTAATGGATTTTGTAGTATGGTTTCCTAAATCTCAAAAAAAAGACAACATCTTTGTTGTAGGGAACAAGTTTTCTAAGAAGGCACAATTCATTGTTGACCATAAAATGAATGATAACACTTATAGACTTGATGTTCATGGTAAGTATCAAGTAAAAGTTACTTTTATTTTGATTGACTCATCCTTATTTCATGTAGAGACTAAACTTGATTCGAGGAGGAATCATTTCAAAGAGGAAGGAAATGATACGAACCTAGCAAAACCCAATTACTAAAAATATCCTTTATTATGGATGGAAGGCTTATAGACAAAAGCGAAAGCTAAAATAAGCAAAAAGACTTATCAAAACTTAATAATCAAGAAGATGCAAGTTAAAGATGGTTTAACTAAAGTCAAACCCAATTCTAAGAATTGTCTCATACCTATAATTTGAATACCATTTTAACAAACTGATGATGGAGGTCCAACAAACCAACACTCCACAAAGACACTTGTTGGAGGTCTAATGACTAGGTCCAAGAATAGTGAAACAAGATTTGCAAAGCTTAATTATGGAGACCAAGAAATGTTCAGAACAAAATGGATTAGAGACTGCATAAAAATGAATCACTTGTACTACACGTTGATGAAATTAAAAAAGATATTTAACATTTATTTTAGGATATATTTTTATGATTTATTTTCTTTAGTAGGTTACAATCTTATTTTATCTTTAATTTAGATGAGATAAGTATTTTAACTTATCTTTAATTCTGATAAAATTAGGATTTGTTTTCTATTATCCTATCTTTATTTCAAAGATTTTAGGATTTGTTTTTCTAATTTTCAATAAATATGAACCTATGTAAAGGACAAAAACAATATTGAATGAATTAAATGTTTTTCTTTTGTGAGAGTTTCGCTTTTATTCTTTGTTAAAGAACTTTATAATGTTGGTTTAACTGGTAGGTGTTGTTAGGGTCATGTTTCTTTAATAACTTTGGTTATACTAACAAGTCGCGATTAGATCAAGTTTTTGTTTATATTCTTTTACCTATTTTCAAATTCATCTTTAAGTCAATTTGTATCATAAAATTTTATCAATTAATAAAAAATTACCACACTAATAATAATTTTGAATTTGATTCTAACTACCTTAAAAGTCACTCATATCATAATTTATGATTGATTGACAATGCAAAAAACTTTACACCAATAATGTATAACAATTAAACTCTTATTATTATGTATAAATAGTTTGTTTAAATATTTTTTATATTTATTATTAATTGTGTAGATCATGGGCTATCAAGACTTCACGAAAGATTTTCTACAATTTTTTTAGAAATATTACATATACATGACAACCATTATCAACTTTCTAAAGTTTATTTAGGTACTAATATGTTGTTCATTTCATATAAATATATCTTATATAAAAAATATATAAGCAACATATTTATTTTTTTATTAGTATATTTTGTTGAAAATTATAATTTTTTTGCTGAAAATTTTTATAATGTTATATTATATAATTTTAATATATTTATTGTATAACGTGAAACACAATACATTAATACTTTATAATGAATTTTACAATATTTTGTAAAAAAAATTATATGTATATGACAATTATTATTAATTTTTTATGTTTATGTATATAGCAATCATGATCTACTTTATCAAATATTATATATTTTATATAAATATATATCATAAAAATAAAATAAACAACATTTAATTGTTATATATATAAAAAAATAGTTAATTTTTCTATATTCAAGCTTCAATAAGAAAACAAATTTCGAATTACTCTCACACATGATTTGTCCTTATCTAGTAAGATGTTAAATTAGTGTGGTTACTAAACTTTGTTAAGGTTGTTTTTAGAATATTAGATTGACATGAAAGAAAAACAAATTATTTATTTGTGGGTTATCAATTTTCAAAGATTATTTTAAAAAATGTGTTTACAATTTTTTTCATAAAATTTGTGAGATTTTTACATATAAATTTATAAGTATAAATCTAAATTTATTGAGAAATTAAATTAAATGTGAATATGAAAAAATTAAGAATTATTATTTATATGCAGCCACTTATAAATTTTGTTAACAATTTATATAACACTTTATGATATCATAAATAAATATATTCAACTCAACAATTTATTTATATAAGTGAATATATAGATAGATTTTTTTTTATATCTTTGCTTTAAAACAATGAAAATATTAAATTATTAATATTTTAGTTTGTCATCAATTTTATGTTTTAAATATAATTTATTTATTAAAATAATAAAAATATTATTTTCTAAACATAAACTATCTGGTGCAATATCATATGGATACACGCACTAATATATAATATACAATTTCACCAAATCTCGGTGGTATGAATTAATACCTTTCAATCCACTACGGAATGATTTTTTGCATTTACAGGTTGATTGGTTATAAAATTAATGCAACAACAATAATCTTACAAGTTACTCTTTTATTTATTCATAATTACAAAAATAATCTTATTTTTTTAAAAAATTGTCAATGTATATTACTTAAAGTAATAAATGATTCATTGCACCAATATTATCATTTTATAACGTCAAATGTGTATTTAAGAGAGAATAACTTAGACACTATTATTTAAAGGACTCATCCTTTTTATTTTAAAAAAATTTCATTATAGTCCACAAATGCTGGAACATTACTTTATCTCTTCGAGGGACATTATACAATTTTTGTTACTCGAGACTCTTAATTTTTTTTTAAATGACACGAACTCATAACCACAACAACAATCTACAAGAAAATCTTTTTCCTAACTCAATTTTAAATCATAGATATTAGTTTAACATTTTTTTTGCACAAATTATATATTTTAATTTCTATAAGCTATGATTAAATTCATAATCTACAGATAAAGTAGAAGAGTTGAAAGACTTGGTAATGAACATCACAAAGCTGGTTGAAAGACTTGGTAATGAACATCACATGTAAGATGCCATGCTCAAATTATATGAACACAAATAAGATTGAACACCTCTCACATAAAATTAACCTCCTCTCATGTCCTAACTATTTCAGTTATTTTAAATTGTTATTATTTTTCAAAAATAATTTAAATATTTAAGTAAAACTTTGTTGATAGCAAGTTGAAGTGTAGTGTATGTTTACCATAACTGATTATTTTTAACATGATCACATTCACAGAACTTGCAAAACTGCTACCATAAGATTTATACTAGATATTGAAAAATACTATAATACTTTTCAATAATTGAAGTTTTAATCAAATTAAGTTTCTTACTTATAATATATAATTGTTATTAAATACAATTTATAATTATTAGATATTAAATTTAAAATAAATTTCAATTTCAAATATCTTCTCAATTATACCACTTATAATATAATATTTCAATTATTTTTTTTAATAAACTCATATATCTATCGATTGAGAATTAAAAAAATAATAAAATCTTTAACCACATATTTAAATAATAAAGTTTTCTATCAACTATGTTACATTACGTTGATTATAATATTTTGAACATTAGAAACATTAAAAATATATTATTTTAATTTATCATTATTATTAGATTTTATTATTTATTTTATTATCTAAAATTGTTATGTTTTGTTTTACAGAATCTATTTTATAATTATAATGAGAGAATTTTATTTTCAAATTAAACTAATTCTTAAATATTTTATTTTATAATATATAAATTAAAGTATATCCTAAAAAATAATGTGCTAAGTAAGTGAATATCCAAAAATATTATAATATCCTATCATATCATATTTTAAATTACTACATATATTTCAATTGAATTACTTTACATAGGAAATTAAAATATACTAAATAAATGCTATACATTGAAATATTTTAAAATATTAGTTATTAAACATAAGTGAATACTGTAAGTTGAAAATTCAAATATATTCTTTTGGATTTCAAATGATAGTTTTTGTCATTATTATATTTGAAGTATAAGAGACACATAGCAACTAATTCAAAACAAATTTAAATAGTTTGTTACTTTACACAACATATTAAATATTTTACTCTCATTTTTTACAGTACAATATAAAAATAATTTCTTTAAAAAAATATAAATATATCGAAAGGTGATATGTAAATACAATCTCTACTTTACTTTCTATTTTTTCATAAAAAAAATATTATTTTATATTTATAATTAATAATACAATTTATTATTTTCCAATATCTGACATTTTAATAAAATTGAATCTCTTAATTTCATTATATGCCTGCTAATTGAATAGGATTCATAATTCTTAGATACTGATTGCAAATTATAACACCATTATGACATTTTATTATATCTTCAAATTATTAGTTACGTAACACCTCATTTTTGTGTACTATTTTTTCCATTTATTTTATATTTATTTTAAGTGTCTGGATAAAAATTCGCAAATTTTGAATATGTAAAATATGCTTTAGTGTAGATTTTTAATAATTTTTACATGACGAAGATCGAGAAATGATAAAATATTTGTTACATCTCTAAAAAAAATAGTAAAATGTAATAACAAAAAAGATAGAAAATTTAAAAAAAAATCAATAAAATTTTTTTAGAATAAG